>CAUYSK010114777.1:0-23812 GCA_963575035.1 Avahi laniger
GAATAAGATGGGAAGGCAAGGCCGGGCGTGGTGGCTCACGCCTGTAATCCTAGCTCTCTGGGAGGCCGAGGCGGGCAGATTGTTTGAGCTCAGGAGTTCGAAACCAGCCTGAGCAAGAGCCAGACCCCGTCTCTACTAAAATTAGAAAGAAATTATCTGGACAACTAAAAATATATAGAAAAACTAGCCGGGCATGGTGGCACATGCCTGTAGTCCCAGCTACTCGGGAGGCTGAGGCAGGAGGATCGCTTGAGCCCAGGAGTTTGAGGTTCCTGTGAGCTAGGATGACGCCACAGTGCTCACTCTAGCCCGGGAAACACAGTGAGACTGTCTCAAAAAAAAAAAAAAAAAAAGAAAAAAAGATGGGAAGGCAATAAAGGGTTTGAGCACAGGAAGGGCATGATTTATTTATTTATTTATCTTTGCTGAAACCCAAAGGGAGCAGAGACATGATTTATATTTTTTATTTTTAATGGTTCACTTGGTGTTCTGTGGAGACTAGAGTATGAGGAAAAAAGGTAGAAAAAGGGAAAGAACTGAGTAGTAGTTAGTTGTCCAGGTAAGAAGTGATAATGGCTTACATTAGGAAACGTATTCTTAGAAATAATAATAAGTGGTCAGGTTCTGGATACATTTTGAGGGAAGAAACAATAGAGTTTGTTTATGTGGTATATAAGAAGGGAAGAGGCAAAGATAAATCCAGGGTTCTTGGCTTGAGCAACTGGAAGAATGGAATTGCCATTTACAAGATGGAGAAGGCTTGGGAAGAGTAGGCTTAAAGGGAAAATCAAGATATTGGTTTTGGAAACCTAAGATTGGGGTGCCTATCTGACTGGAAATATTGAACATGTGTGATTGGATATAAGAACCTGAAATTCAGAAGAGAAGTATGACTGGAAATACAAATTTAAATAGCATTGGCTATAAGTAAATGGTATTCATGGAATTAGCTTTACAATTACCTGCTATATGTACAATGAAAACTTCTAATGGTTTTTCCTGCATTATGAAATTTTTTTTATTTTAATGAACTTTAATGAGTCATTGATGCAGACCAGCAGTGCACAATAAATGCCAAAAATATTTATGCCTGTTAAATTCTTTTTTTTTTAAATTTCAGAATATTATGAGGGTACAAATGTTTTGGTTACATAAATTGCTTTTGTAGCATTATGAAATTTTGATCTCTTGTCCTCTCTGGACTCTTCTCTTTAAACAATGATTTTCATCCTCATTTCTTTCCTAAGTTTTTAAATAGAATTTGAAGTTATTAGAAAACTTTTACCTATCACCATTGTCAATGCCATTAATTTCTGAAAATTGCCTTCCCAGACTGCAAAAGAATATTTAAAGCGTATAATATGTAGCTCTTAATTGTTAGACAGTTGAATATCATTTAAGAGGTGCAGGCCATTCATCAAACATGGGGAAAATGTCATTATGAATTTAAAATGTAATATTTTAAAAAGGTATGGATTTATAGCATAATTCTCAGTCACGACCATAAGTGTCTATGTGTACTCTTAGATCCATTTCTGTTTTTCCTGTTCCCTATTTTAGTGTAAAGGAAATGTGAATTTTTGAATTACGTACTACAAAGTTATTAGAATAATTATTACAGAAAATGTTAATGTTAAAAAGATCTTCATAAAATATTAAGTTGTATGACTTACTTGTTCTAATTTTTTATAATGATTAACCTTATAGCAAATTGGCTGCTTAAGAATATTACCTGATTCTTTTTCATTATAATGAGCTGCCATTGTAGAAGCTTATATGTTTTTGTTCATTGGAATCACTTTGGGAAAATGTCAGTTCAATTCTGTTAGTTGATTGAGGAAACCTTTAAAAAGAATTTTAGATTTTTTTTCTACTGAAGTTTTTACCATACTGTTTTTGCCAATATCTACAATTATACCTTATAGAAATAACAAAATCAGTAAAATTATGCCATATCTGCTTCTGTAAAATTTTTTTTTTGAGACAGAGGTCTCACTCTGTTGCCCGGACTAGAGTGCCGTGGCGTCAGCCTAGCTCACAGCAACCTCACACTCCTGGGCTCAACCGATCCTACTGCCTCAGCTTCCCGAGTAGCTGGGACTATAGGCATGAGCCACTGTGCCCGGCTGATATTTTTTTTCTATATATTTTTAGTTGTCCAGATAATTTCTTTCTATTTTTTTTTTAGTAGGGACGGGGTCTCCCTCTTGCTCAGGCTGATCTCGAACTCCTGAGCTCAAACAATCCCTCCGCCTCGGCCTCCCAGAGTGCTAGGATTACAGGTGTGAGCCACCGCAGCCGCCTGGCTGCTTCTGTAAATTTCTACTCCACTCTTAAGTGATTACAAGTATAGTAGCTATCTTTATGTGAGGTCTTACTGTCCTTACTAGAAACCTCATAATACCATGCTTATTTAAAGTAATGGTTTTAAAAACTATGTCTTTAGGCTGGGCGCGGTGGCTCACGCCTGTAATCCTAGCACTCTGGGAGGCCGAGGTGGGTGGATCCTTTGAGCTCAGGAGTTCCAGACCAGCCTGAGCAAGAGCGAGACCCAGTCTCTACTAAAAATAGAAAGAAATTAACTGGACAACTAAAAATATATAGAAAAAATTAGCTGGGCATGGTGGCACATGCCTGTAGTCCCAGCTACTCGGGAGGGTGAGGCAGGAGGATCACTTGAGCCCAGGAGTTTGAGGTTGCTGTGAGCTAGGCTGATGCCATGGCACTCTAGCCTGGGCAACAGAGTGAGACTCTGTCTCAAAAAAAACCCAAAAAACTATGTCTTTAAAGACCATAAATTGGCCAGGTATGGTGGCTTACTCTTGTAATCCCAGAACTTTGGGAGGCCGAGGTGGGAGAATCACTTGAGGCCAGGGGTTTGAGACCAGCTTGGGCAACATAACAAGATCTCATCTCTGCAACAATAAAAAATAAAAGAAATCAGCTGGGCATGGTGGCTGATGCCTATAGTCCTAGCTTCTTGGGAGGCTGAGGCAGGAAGATCACTTGAGCCCAGGAGCTCTGGGCTGCAGTGAGCTGTGACAGTGCCACTGAATTCTAGCTTAGGTGCCAAAGGGAGACCCTGTCTCAAAAAAAAAAAAAATTTTTTTTTTAAAGACTATCAATATGAATAATAAGCTCTCAGTTATCTTCATTATAATTGATTATTCATTACTTATTCAGGATAAGGCAATGTGCTATATATATCTAATCAACATAGTGGTTCCTATAAATAAATTTTATTAAAAAATAACAATTTTATTCAAAGAAACATTTAACTAGTGAGTACACACACACATACACATAGCTGTTTCTCATTATTCACAATAGTCATGTTCTATAAAGTTACCACAAACAATCAGTGAATAGAGAACCATTGCTCCTAGAGGAGATACAGTACTAGGTTCCTGTGAGCCTCTGTTCACAACATTTTCATCAACCGATCAATACAACCTTGTTTTATGTGTGTTTCTGCTTAAAGATACCTTATTTAATATATGTTGTTGATTCATTAACACTGAACTCAAGGCCAACGGGACCATATGTAAAAATGAAGGTTATCTAACACATTTATTTTTTTCATAAGGCACATCATAACCTTCTTGTACATAGGAACACTAGACAGTATATCAGCACTGTGCATGAGGGCCATTTTAAACAGTAAAATCACCAGCAAAAAGCATAAAAATGTGAAAAACATAGCACTAAAAAGACCAAGAAAAGGATAGTGTGAGAGCAAAACAAGAAGGCAGAGCAAGCATCACTGTGTTTAACCTCAGCTGGGAATGTGTGTTTCAGGTAACTCAAATATTTTGCCACTCTGCATGTTCATAAATAACTATGAAAGTATTGACTGTGAGATTATGAACACATTTTTAGTGACTAAATGGATATGCAAATACAGATGCTGTAACTAATGAGGATCAACTCTGTGTGTATCAACATACATACACATATATATTAATACATGCATATTTTTCATTCCTGCCTGGAACACATTTTCCTTTCTTTTCTATCCATTGAATTTTTACTCATTTTTCATGTCCCAGCTCAAATGTTATCCTCTCTCTGAAACCTTTCCTACCTCTCAGAATTAGCATTCTCTCCAGTACTCATTGAGTGATCTCATATCCCTTTGTACATGCCTTTTGATAACATTTATCACATTTTTTTAATCCCTAAGGGACACTGAAATTGATTGCATTTTATGTTAATTCTTTGTTAGAATTTTTTAGACTATGAGGTCCTTATTTACAGGGACCTTTTCTCATTGACCTCTGTATCCTTAGTACTTAACACAAGGTCTTACACATTGTTGAAATTAAATAAATTTTAAACAAATCAATCAATTAAGCATCTCTGCAAATGGATATATATGTATTATTTTAATGAGTCTGTCTTAATTCAAAATTGCATACTATAGAAAATGGAAATAGTTACACATTTTATACCAGTTAAACATCTCATGTGATCTCTATTTTTGTTGGTTCTTTTTTCATTTGGATGAAGCTGCTTTATTTGGAAAGGAACAAATAATGAACCAGATAATCAGTTTTTCCCTTATGGTTTAAGTTTTTCTATGCAAGCAAAGACTGAGCATAGTAATGCACTAGGCTTTGTACTAACCTATATAGATTCTAAACTACAGAGGAGAAAGTTTATACTTAGGTAAAAATTAGGATACATGCTGGTGTTAGATTTTATTTATTTGAAATATTCCAAAAAGATAGACTAGTATAGAAAAAAAAGAACAAAGCAAACACCTATATACCCACCACCCTATTTGTCATATTTAATGTTTGGGGGTATTTATTCAAAATGTTTTGAAAACTAAGCATTAGATATCCAAGTTGAAGCCCCCCTGCATATACCCTTCCTTAATCTCATGCCTGCCCTTTCTCTCCCATGGTAGTCACTTTCTTGAATCTGGTATTTATCTTTCCCAGCACTTTGGAGTACCTGGGATTGCAGGCACATGCCACCATGCCTGGCTAATTTTTCTATTTTTAGTAGAGACTGAGTCTCGTTCTTGCTCAGGCTGGTCTTGAACTCCTGACCTCAAGTGATCCTCCTGCCTTGGCCTCCCAGACTGCTAGGATTACAGGCGTGACCCACGGCACCCAGCTAGATTTTCTGGATTCATGCTTTTGTTTATGTGGCTTGTGCCTAATAATACTTATTGTTTTAGAAATTAAATAGAAAAAATTTAAAATGTATTAATTCATTTATTAATTGCATATTAGCATACATAACAATTTTAGATGAAAAATATTTTTTCCCAAAACAAAAACAAAATTTAGTGGGAAGAGTGGCATTGTTTTACAGTTTTGTAAATCTCTTTAAAGTCTGGTTTAATAAGTAGGTTCTCATATGTGCTTATGTATTCCATCTTTGTGATATGTTATTTGAGTTGAAGTATCTGAAGCAAACCTAACCACATATATGTAGTTTAAAAAGAGGAGGGTACTTTTAATAGCCTTTTCAGATAATTGTGGATATTCTTTTGAATACTGTAACAAAACTCAATTTGTTGTCATTTCTTAAAAGTTAGTTGCAATGTGGAATCTGAAACCGTATCAATCAACTTTTTAGTATTCTTTTAACATTAATATCCATTGATCTATCTTGCAATTTGAATTTTTCACCCATGCCTAATTTTGTAGCATCATGCATTGGTTATTTGCAAGATAATGGTTTAAATTTGGCTAGGTGCAGTGGCTCATACTTGTAATTCCCAGTGCTTTGGGAGGCTGAGGTGGGAGGTTTGCTGAAGGCCAATTGTTCGAGACCAACTAGGCAACATAGGGAGACCTCGTCTCTTAAAAAAAAATTAGTCCAGTGTGGTGGTCTGCATCTATAGTCCCAGCAACTTGAGAGGCTGTGGCGGGAGGACACTTGAGCCCAAGAGTTCAGGATTTTAATGAGCTACCCTCGTGCCACTGCACTTCAGCCTGGGTGACAGAGTGAGACCGTGTTTCAAAAAATATATATATATTAAATTGGAACTAACCACTGAGCACACATGTGCACAGAGGGAAGTAAAACTCAATGGAAATCAAGCAGGGGGGTGGAGGAGGAAAGAGGAGGGGCAAAACCTACCTAACGGGTACAATGAATACTATTTAGGTGATGGGCACACTTACAGCCATGACTCAAGCACTACAGAAGCAATCCATGTAACAAAAAACATTTGTACTCCCTTAATATTTTGAAATAAAAAATAAAAAAGCTTCAAAGGACAGGACGACTCTCTTGTTAGGGACTTAATGACAGCACATCTGTTTACAGCATGGTTTTCTGAATGTTTTAAATCCGTTGTTGAGACCTATTGCTCAGAGAAAAAGATTCCTTTCAAAATACTACTGCTCATTGACAACACACCTGGTCGTTCAAGAGCTCTGATGGAGATGACGGGGGAAATGTTTTCATGCCTGCTAACATAACATCCATTCTTCAGACGAGGCATCAAGGAATAACTTCAACTTTCAAGTCTTGTTATTTAAGAAATACGTTTTGTGAGGCTGTATCTGCCGTAGGTAGTTATTTCTCTGATGGATATGAGCAAAGTAAGTTGAAAACCTTCTGGAAAATATTCATCATTCTAGATGCTGTTAAGAATATTTGTGCCCTGCTGCCATCATCTAGTTGCATGGAGGCCGAGGCTTGGGTATATTCAAGATTCAGCTTTACCTGTAACCCACCACCATTGCTGCTAGAGGGATAGTGGATATTATTACTGTATTACAAGAGGTACTGAACACCACCTACATCCATGATGGCCTATCTTGTGGAATTTGCAAAGCTGCCAAAGTCTTAGACAAGGCTTTGTGTGCTTGCATCCAACTGTGATGAGCCTATGTATGTCAAGTTGGTGGAGGCCCTTTGTGCTGAACACCAAATCAACTTAATTAAGACTGATGACCAGATACTTGGGTAGGTCTCTGTAAAATTGACAGAGAGGAAAAACCCTGTAAAGTGGTTGGTTGCACTTGTGTGGTAGTTAAGGACTATGGCAAAGAATCTCAGGCCAAGGATGTCATCAAAAAGTACTTCAAATTCAAGAAATTAACAAAACTTAGGCTCACATAAAAAAAGAAAATTCATGATTCATGGGAGGAGGTCAAAATATCAACTTTAACTAACAGAAGTTTGGAAGATGTTAATTCTAACCCTCATGGATGACTTTGAAGGGTTCAAGACTTCAGTGGAGCAAGTAACTGCAGATGTGGTGGAAATAGCAAGAGAATTAGAATTAAAAGTAGAACCTGAAGATGTGGCTGACTTATTGGAATCTCATGATGAAACTTTAATGGATGAGGAGTTGCTTCTTATGGATGAACAAAGAAAGTGGTTTCTTGAGATGGAATCTACACCTGGTGAAGAGGCTATGAACATTGTTGAAATGACAACAGAGGATTTAGAATATTACATAAACTTAATTGATATAATAGCAGGGTTTGAGAGGATTGACTCCAATTTTGAAAGAAGTTCTACTGCGGGTAAAATGATACCAAACAGCATTGCATCGCATGCTACAGAGAAATCTTTTGTGAAAGGAAGAGTCAATAGATGTGGCAAACTTCATCATTGTCTTATTTTAAGAAATTGCCACAGCCATTCCAACCTGATAGTATTATTATGACTTTTACTTGAATTTGAAATAATTTTAAGAACACTCAACAATCATTATTGAGGCCTATGCTATTCTAAAAGCTGAGATAGAGAAAAATGTTGAATATGATATGTCCTTACCTTAAAGGATCTTATAGATAGTGAAACATATATGAGTAAATTAATAATTATAGTATAATAAATAAAAGAGCTGTTACGAAAGTATAGAAGTGGAAGGAAAGGAGTCAAAGATGGCTTCCTGAAGAAGGTAATGCTCTAACTGAGATTTTTAGGGCCAAGGGTTGTTGACTAACTGGAGAAGAAAATAAGGGAAGTTCAAGCTGAGGAAATGGCATCTGTGAGATTGTACTAACATAAAACAACAAAACGTATCTACCTCTCCTATACAAGTAATTGCATATGGCAGAGCAAAGGGTATATAGGAGGAATGAGTTGCAGGCAGAGAGAGACCACGGGCGAGATATGGTAAGTTAAGGTGTTTGGGGGTCTTTTGCCCTCTGCTTCAATAATCTTACCACTGAAGACCTTAGAGAAATAAAAGCTTGAAGAAATTTATTATAATCCCTCCCTTTGCTGTTTTGTTAAGTTTACCTTAACTCTTATGTGGTTAATTATAAGTTTCTATAGTGCTATACCATGGAGAAAATATCTCTTAGTACCATAATGATGCCGAAATGAGAGTAACCTTGATATTTTATCTTGTTGCTAATTATCTATTACTTTTTACTATACATAAATCTGTTCTATTGCGCTATTACTGGCAAATGTTTTATTAAGTAATTGAAGTAATGGTGGCATTACTCATGGAAAGGAAAGAGAGAGAAGGGTGATGAAAAGCAGTTATAAGAATGATTTTTATTGAAATAAACAGCAAGATTAATTATAAACCTACACTATGTGCATAGGAAAACCAAACTTTTTTTCTCTACTATTCTTAGTACTTCACTTTTGACACCAGATGTGTAGGGGTTTCTCCCACACAAAGCAGTTCTCCAGTTCAACCAAAGTTAGTGCAGATTCTGTAGGTTAAGGGCTCAGTCCCACAAGGTTGCCCCCAACTTCAGATGCCAGTTATAAGTAGTAGGTCCCTAGGTTACCCACAATTTCTGTCCAACTTGGCTACAAATTTGAGGTTCTCATGTCCCCCTTCTTGAGTTTGATAATTTGCTACAGCAGTTCACAGAACCCAGAAAAACAGCTTACTTCCTGGGTTACCAGTTCTGAAAGAATATGACTCAGGAACAGCCAGATGCAAGGGATGCATAGGGCAAGGTATGGGGAAGAGGTGCAGAGCTTCCCCTCCCTCTCTGGGTACACTACCCTCTCAGCACCTCCATGTATTCAAAACCCAGAAGCTCTCTGAACCTTGTTGTTTTGGGTTTTTATGGAGGCCTCCTTATGTTGTATGATTGATTAAATCCTTGGCCATTAGTGATTAACTCAACCTTCAACCCCTTTTCCCTCCCTAGAGGTCACAAGAGTTTGGGCTGAAAGTTCCAACACTCTTACCACCTGGTTGTTTCACCTAGCAACCAGCTCCCATACTGAGGCTATTTAGCACGCCCAAGCCTCCAAGTCATCTTATTAGCATACAAAAAGACATCACTTTGGAGATTCGAAGGGTTTTAGGAGCTGTGTTGCAGCAAACAGGGACAGAAACCATATATATATTTTTTTGTTGTGTCACACTACGAAAATGACAAAATTTATGTGAATACTTGAGAATTATTTTGGATAATTAGTCATTCTGCCCTAATCATTTGTTAAAACTTTTCTTCAGTTAGCTATGCGAACCTTAAAATGAATGACAGAGAGAATGGCTCTCCAACGCAAAGGGTTTATTTGGGAATAGCAGGGGACTACAATCTGGGATATGTGTGCTGCTGTGACGGATCATAGGCATATCAGAGGGACTTGGGGCAAAAGGGAGATTTTTAAGACAAAGAGAAGTCCACATAAATTGCTTTGAAACAAAGTCCGTAGATCACAGAAGCCCACTGTAGGAGTTGGCATTTGTTTATTGGTGGAGAGACAGCCATTGCTAGGCAAGCATCCTGTGTAAGCAGCCTCTCTGGAGTACTGCAGTTTTGAGGAAGTTCTTGCAATAAGTCCTTTTTCTGGTCTATGTGCTGGAATGTCTTGTGATAAGACCTGTTAACAGGCATTTGTGCATGACTCCATTTTGTTAGGGATCTGACATAGTGACTACCTTTTGGTACTGGCAACTTACACAGCTGTTAAGTGGTTTCTTTACATTTTACCCCTTGCTCATCAGATAATGTAGCATTATACAGCCAAACAAATACCAATATATCTTGGGTGCTGTAGACTACTTTGAAACATGTAAGTACATATAGGGATATGATTTATTGATACTCAGGAGTAATTTTTTAAAACAAAACTCAGGATAATAAAAATCATTTAATATTAGATCTTTTGGTAAGTTTCAGTGTAAACTGAAAAATGGACTTCTTTCCCCTTTACTGGTATTGTTAGGAAGGGACCAGATCATTTTGGCTTTCCAGATTAATGGAGTATCAAGCAGAGAGAAATCAATAGTATTCTCTTTATCTTCTTGAAGTGCCTTTAAATAGTTGTTGATCAATGGAATTTTTATTACAAGAATAATAGAACACACCTTTTATTCCCACATCAGTGTAAAGCAGGAGTAGCACAGAAAACCCTAAACAGAGGAAGCTGAACTCACGAGGAATCCTGTATCATCTAACATAGTGGGATGGGGGAAATTGTGTACATATACATCTCTGATGTTTTGAAACTGTATCTGTTTTTGTGCCATCTCCTACTGGTCTCCAGACACTCCTCCTATTCTCTGCTTGACTCTCCTATTCTCTGTGTTCTTCTAAATATTGTACATTTTCCTTTAGATCTGGCTGCTTGTTCTAAAGATAGCTCTAGCAGCCAGGTACAGTCAAATGTCACATAATAAAAATCAGTTACAACTAGGAAGTATTTTAAAATTCAGCAACTGGAAAAGCTAATTTAAATCATTTGTCTACCAATAAGGCTGCTTAATTAGTCGGTGTCCCTGTTCAGAGCAAGCAGGGTAATGTCTTTGGCTTCATTAATTTAACCAGTGTTTATAGATGGTATGCCTATTTTTTTTTTTTAATTGCAACTAGTGGGAAGGTAAGAGAGGCAATAGCTATGATACTGCTTAAACTATATGAAGTGGAGAACAATTGAGATACGGTGAAGAACCATTAAAATTCTTAGGGACTAGGATAACCCAATCTAAAATTTTTTAAGTGTTTATGTCCTTCATTTTACATTTTGTATGTCTTACCTATATATATTTTATTATTTCATACAGAACACCAACAGATCAATTTTTTATTCTTATGTTAACTATGTTTTTATAATGACCATATTAATACATTTATAACTAAAAACAATGATTTTTCTACTGTTAAAAAAGATAACTTTAAACTGACATGAAAGCTCCTCTTTATGGTCTCCTGACTCCATTTTGTTAGGGTTTTGACATAAGTGACTACATTTTGGTACCCGCAACTTGCACAGCTATCAAGCACGGTTTCTTTACAGTTTACCCTTTGTTCATCAGATAATGTAGCATTCTACAGCCAAACAAATACTAATATATCCTGCGTGCTTTTTAATTCCATAAGTAAATAAAAATTCAGTTAAAATTATAATGTAGAACAATAAAATAATTTGAAGTTGAGACATTTCTCACTTGTTCATGAAGTAGATACAAACTTTGCGTTGCCAAAATTCTAGTGCCAGCAAATGCATTTGCCACATGGTGAGGAGCAAATAATAATGATCACTTAAACTTATAGTGCTTGAGATACATCAAATATAACTTACTTTGTTTTCATTATTCCGTATTCAAACTGGAAGTGGCAGAAGAATATAAATCTTTCCAGAAAAGGAGATGATTATCCACTTGTAATTATTATGAAATATCATACAGGTGAGTTGAATTTTTATCTAGCCAGCTGAATTTATTTTCCCCCACCTTTTTCTTTTTTTCTTTTTTAGAGATAGGATCCTGCTCTGTTGCATAATCATAGCTCACTATCACTGCAACTTTACTCTGGAGCTCAAGTGATCCTCCCACCTTGGCCTCCCAAAGTGCTGGGATTACAGGGGGAGCCACTGTGCCCAGGCTGAAGTAGCATAATTGAACAAATGACCTTGGAAGATGGGAGGTTGTGGCCGATGAGTGGGATGTATGAATTAGTAATTTTGGAGGCGGGGCAATTTCTGGTGATGACAAGATCTTTGGGCAGAGGTAATATTTAGGCAGCTGAGAGTCAGGAAATATAAGAATTGGGGCTAAGATGATCTTTGCTTATTAGCAATTACTATACTTGAGTAGTTTGAGACCAGCCTGAGCAACATAGCTAGATCCTATCTCTACAAAAAATAGAAAAATTAGCCAGACATAGCTCTTGAGTGCCCTATGTGTTTGAGAAACAGTGACAGTGTGCTGTGTAAAGAAGTGAATGATCGAGACAGGGCTAAGGGTTGGGGTATGGAGGGGGGAGAAGAACTGGATTATTTAGGGCCTTGTAGACCATTGTTGGAACTTTGCTTTTACTTTGAATGTAATGGGAAGCCATTGGGTTTTGAGCAGAGAGAGACATAATTTGACTCACATTTTCTTCCCAAATTTTTATTATGAAAATTTCCAAACATTCAAAAAAGTTGAAAGAATGGTACAATGAGTATCCATTTGCCCACTCTCTGGTTTTAGCAACTATTAACACTTTTGCCTTATTTGTTATATCTGTCTATTTATCTATTTTTGCTAAACCATTTGGAAGTAAGTTGCAGACATCACATACTTCATCCCTAAAAATTAGGATATTCTTTTATATAACTACAGTACCACAATTTCATTTATTGGTTTAGACATCCATTAATGATTCTAACTTTCATTTATCATTTCATTGGAGTTTGACTTACATTTTGAAAAGATCTATTTGGCTACAGTATGGAAAATAGACTGAGTTTGTGGTAGAGGCAGATTCCAGCTATTAGACTGTCACAGGAGAGGGTTATAGCTGTAGTGATAGTGAGAAGTGGTCACAATCAATATATTTTGGAAAAAAAAGTCAACAATATTTGCGGTACTTGTTGATATAGGATTGAGAAAGAAGGATTAAGTGTGACTTCAAGGGCTTTTGTCAATAAATGGAATTGCCATTTGCTGAGATTGAGAAGACTGTGGGAGGAGTAAATTTGGGAGCAGGAAATGAGGAATTTGGCTTTAGTCATATTAAGTTTAGAACGTATGTTAGACTTCCTAGTTGAGTCATTGAGTAAGCATGAGGAAGTAGAGGCCTGAGCAGATGAGAAGTCTGGGCTAGAAGTAAGTATTATTAGGGAATAATAAGGAAATAGTCAGGTTTAAAGCCAGGAGACTAGATAGATCATCTAGAGAGTAGGTGTAGACAGAGACTAACCGAGATTGAAGGACTGAGCCCTGGGACATTTCAATGGTTAGAAATCAGAAACAGGAGGAGAAACCCACAAAGAAGAATGAGAAGTACATCACTATTTAGTATAGAAACCATGTAGTGGCCTAGAAAATGTATCGAGAAGGTGGGGAGAAATCAATTGTGACCAATGTTAGGTCAAATAAAATGAGATTTGAGAAATTATCATTAGATTGGTAAGTTATTGGTGACCTTGACAAAAACAGTTTCAGTGAACAGTTGGTTCAAGAGAAAACGGGAAGAAAGGAAGTAAAGACAGTAAATGTAAACATTTGTTTCAAGAAATTTTGTTGCAAAGGGGAATGGTGAAAAAGGGAAATAATAGCCTTTTCAAATTTTTTAATGATTTTAAAAATTAGAGGTATCATAGCATGTTTATATACTGATAGAATAACGTGTTAGAGAAGGGAAAATGGATGATGCATGAAAGAATTGGGATCATTCCTGGAGTGCTGTCTTTCTTACAAAGAGTAAAGGATAAATGGGACAAATTTTGGTTGACCAGTGAGTATGTAGGAATTCTCCCTAAATACAAGGCTTATTGTTAGAGCCAGAAGTTCCCCTTTTCTATGGGAGCTGTCTCATACGTACAGCCAAGGCAAACTCCCTTGTTAATTCAATGACAGTTTATTAAAAAAACAAGGTAAATGACATTTAAAATCCTTTTTCTCTCTTGTAGTACTGTGAGTATGTACTTAACAATTCCGTTGACCTATTATTTTAAATCATGCAATCCTCTTTAGAGAATACATGAAGATAAAGAGTAATGTTATGGGAAATCTGAATTGCAGAATTATTATAGTATGAAAACTGCATTGGGTAAGAACTTACCACTCTTTAGAAAATGAGTAACTTGGGCTGGGCGCAGTGGCTCACGCCTGTAATCCTAGCTCTCTGGGAGGCCGAGGCGGGCGGATTGTTTGAGCTCAGGAGTTTGAAACCAGCTTGAGCAAAGGCGAGACCCCGTCTCTACTAAAAATAGAAAGAAATTAACTGGACAACTAAAAATATATAGAAAAAATTAGCCGGGCGTGGTGGCGCATGCCTGTAGTCCCAGCTACTCGGGGGGCTGAGGCAGTAGGATTGCTTGAGCCCAGGAGTTTGAGGTTGCTGTTAGCTAGGCTAACGCCATGGCACTCACTCTAGCCAGGGCAACAGAGTGAGACTCTGTCTCAAAAAAGAAAAGAAAATGAGTAACTTGTAGCTAGGTTCTTAATTTAAATTCCTTCCTTATAGAAGAAAACCTCCTTATAAGGCCAATTTTATTTTCTTTCATTTAAAAAAAGCATTTTGATTGATTTTGAGAGACAACTCCTTGGAATGCCTAAGGGCAAAATGCCTGATATTGAATCACGTGACCTTTGGCAAGTTACTATGGTGTCTGTGCTAAAGTTTCCTCACTTATAATAATAATATCTCTAGCTCATAGAACTGTTTTGTAGATTAAATGAAAACCACTAAAATAGTGTCTGAAACATTATAAAGGTTGAGGAAAAGACCAAGCTGAACTCAAGAATTAAAGCAAAATGTATTTTATTTCTTTTTTTCTTTTTTTAGACTGGTCAAGGGAAGCAGTGGGAGTAAGGAAGGAACGAAGGAATTGATAACTGGTTGTGATCAATTTGTTATAAACACCACTACCCTCAGACCAGCCAAAATGCATTTTAAAGAACTAAGAGATACCACCTCTTCCAGGAAACTTTCCTGGCCATCTTTTGGATTTCTGTAGCATCCAGTTCATATGTCTGTCCTACGTTTTGTAAGATTTCAGGTTATCTTTTTAACTAGTGTATCCTCCCATTAAGACCCTAAGATGGTAATATGAAAAGACCATGTCCTATGAATTGTCAGTCATTCAGTCAATCAGCAAATATTTCAGCACTGCCATTTACCAGACACTAGGGATAAGCAGTGAGTAAAAAAAATAAGGTCCCTGCTTTCATTGCATTTGCATTCTAAAGGAAGAAGCCAGACAATAAACCAAAACAAAAGATATGATTACATGTTTTGATAAAAGGCCTGGAGTGAGGGTAGGATTGATGGGTTGGCAGAGCACAAAGCAGAGCCTCAAAAACATTCTTGAACTAATATTAATAAAACTAAGTATGGAAGATAAAAAGAATGAATTACAGTTGAGAAAGAGTAAAATCCTACACAGTTACCACCATAGGAAATGGAAATAATATGAACATTATTTATTATTTACTATAAATCAGGCATACAATACCAAATATCAGAGCTCTGTATATTAAGTACTGTATATTAATAAAGTCATTTAATTCTTACAACCATCCCTGAAAGGTAGATAGTAGGCTCATTTTACAGATGAATGAAAAGTTTAAGAGTTTAAGTGACTTATTCAAGATCACACAGGTAATAGGTGTCAGAATGCAGATTTTAATACAGATTCAAAGTCAATGCTTTTAACTATGAAGTTGGAGCTGGTGAAATCTTCTAGATAAGCAGATCATTTGGGGAAAGGATAGTGGTGCGCCTGTGAGAAAGACCTTTCAGATTTTTGGCAGAATTAAGTCTGTTGAAGGATAAACCTGTAAATCAGATTCAAAGTGTAAAAATGTCAGCATACAAAAATTGCTGCCCTTGTTAGAAGTAATTTCTCCCTCCTGTGATCTCCTGTAGATTAGGACTATACTACTATACTACTTACTCTGCGTTATTGAACAAGATGCTCAACCTTTTTCAACTCAAATTTTTTTTTGGTCGGATTTCTTCATTTGACAAATAAAGAAGATAGTACGTGCCAAGCCTGCTGAATGGAATATGTAAGAACGACTTGTAAGTTAGCATGATGTTTTAATTCTATCAATGGACTATAAACTACTTTGGGGTAGTCATTGGGTCATATATCTTCCTGTGCTCCACAGCATAAGATCATCCTATGGTTTATGTTTATAGATAGTAACCATTAGTTGAATAAATATAATGATTCATTAGGTTTTTTACCTATTATAATGACCTGAAGCAAGAACATATAGGCTGGCATAGTTTTGTTAGTAATTTTGGTTATCTTGATACTGCTGAGTTCACCTGAGCTGTACCTTGGATTTTAATTATAATAAAACACTTTATGCTTCTGAGAACCATTTTAGTTCATTTTTAGCAGGCTTGCCTTATACATAAACAGTTTGGCAGAGAGTAGAAATGTGATATAGTGAGTGGAAGCAGTTGGCCTGCTGACGTAAGAACACCCCGAGTTTGTGATGCGTAGTTGTGGGGACAGCTGAGATACCACACCATATGCTGTACAATATTCTTTAGAAATATGTGGATGTTAATATAACTGTCAGAACTAAAACTAGCCCATAGACTCTGGTCTTCTAAGTTAAAGAATACTGTATAATGTGATTTGGCACCATTTGTATTATTTGAATAACATATGCCCCTATCAAATCAGAGAAATTATGTTTAGATATATAGCCCTTCATATTTAAAAATGACACCATTCCAAAGTTGTTTATTTGAGGGTGTCCATTCCATAAGGTACACATTCAAAAATGAGGCTTAGTTTCCTACTTTGACTCTGATCATATTAATTCCCTCTATTTTTTTCCTGTTTGTTTCTGCTTTTTACTTGTTTAAGACTCTATTTTTTTGGAACAGTTTTAGGTTCACAGCAAAATTGAGAGAAAGGTATATCCCATATACCCACTGTACTCACATGTGCATGACTTCTGTCATTATCTACATGTCCCACCAGAGTGGTACATTGGTTACAATTGACGAACCTGCATTGACACATTATTATCATACAAAACCCATCGTTCACATCAGGCTTCACTCTTGGTGTTGTACATTCTATGGGTCTGGACAAATTTATAATGACATGCATCTACCATTATAGTATACAGACTATTTTTACTTCCCTAAAAATCCTCTGTGCTCTACCTATTCATCCCTCCCTGCCTCCTAACCTCTGGCAATCAGTGATCTTTTTATTGTCTCCTATAGTTTTGCCTTTTTCTAGAATGTCATATTGTTGGAATCATGTAGTATGTAGACTTTTCACATTGGCTTCTTTTATTCAATAATATCAAATAAATGAGTTTGATTGCTGGGTTTTTTTAGTGCTGAATAATATTCTATTCTTAGGATATACTACAGTTTACTTATCCATTCATCTACTGAAGGACATCTTGGTTACTTCCAAGTTTTGGCATTTTGAATAAAGCTGCTGTGAACACTCATGTGCAGGTTTTTGTGTGGGAACAGGTTTTCAACTCATTGCTGGATTGTATAGTAAGAGTGCATTTAGTTTTGTAAGAAATTGCCAAACTGTCTTCCAAAGCGGGTATACCATTTTTCATTCTCACCAGCAATAAATGAGAATTCCTGTTGCTCCACATCCTTTTTTTGATTTTCACCATTCTAATAGGTGTATAGTGAGTGATACGTCATAGTTTTAATTTGCATTTCCCTGATGACATATTATGTAGAGCATCTTTTCATATTCTTATTTGCCATCTGTATATCTTTGGTGAAGTCTTTGTTAAGGTCTTTGGTTCATTTTTTAATCACATTGTTTGTTTTTCTATTGCTGAGATTTGTGAGTTCTTCGTATATTTTGGATAACAGGTCCTTTTTTTGAGACAACATCTCATTCTGTCACCAGGATAGAGTGCAACGGCATCATCATAGCTCACTGCAACCTCAAACTCTTGGGTGCAAACAATCCTCCAGCCTCAGCCTTCTGAGTAGGTAGGAGGACTGTAGGTATATGCCACCATACCCAGCTAATTTTTATATTTTATGTAGAGACAGGGTCTCTCTGTGTTGCTCAGCTGGTCTTGAACTCCTGGCCTCAAGTGATCCTCCTGCCTCTGCCTCCCAAAGTACTGCGATTACAAGCATGAGCCACCTTGCCCAGCCTGGATAACAGGTCTTTATCAGATGTGTCTTTTGCAAATACTTTCTCTATTGGAGGTGTCTTTTGCAAATATTTTCTCCCAGTCTGTGGCTTGTCTTCTCATTATCTTGATAGTGTCTTTTTACAGAACACAAGTTTTGCATTTTAATGACGTCTAGTTTATCAATTGTTTCTTTAATGGATTATGCCTTTGATGTTGCATCTAAAAGGTCATCGTGAGGCTGGGTGCAGTGGCTTACATCTATAATCCCAGCACTTTGGGAGGCCAAGGTGGGAGGATCGCTTGGGGCCAGGAGTTTGAGACCAAATTTTGTCTCTACAAAAATAAAAAAATTTTAAAATAATTAGCTGGGCATGGTGGCACACACCTGTAGTCCCAGCTACTCAGGAGTCTGAGGCAGGAGGATCGCTTGAGCCCAGGAGTTCAAGGCTGCAGTAAGCTACGATAGCACCACTACACTCCAGCCTAGGTGATAAAGCAAGGCCCTGTCTCAAAGGAAAAAAAAAGTCATCATGAGATCCAAGGTTATCTAGAGTTTTCTTCTGTGTTATCTTCTAGGACTTTTATAGTTTTGCAGGTTGTATTTAGGACTATGATCCATTTTTAGTTAGTTTCTGTGGTGGGTGTACGATCTGTGTCTAGATTTACTTTTTTGCATGTGGATGTCCAGTTGTTCCAACACCATTTGTTGGATTTGTTGAAAAGGCTGTATTTCTACATTGTATTGCTTTTTATTCCTTTGTCAAAGATCAGTTGACCATATTTGTGTGAGTCAATTTCTGAGCTCTCTAGTCTAGTCCATCGATCTATTTGTCTATTCTTTTGCCATACTGTCCTGATTACAATAGCTTTATAGTAAGTCTTGAAGTTGGGTAGTATTAGTCTTCCATTGTTGTTCTTCCCCTTCAATTTTGTGTTGGCTAATGTGGGTCTTTTGCCTCTCCATATAAACTTTAGAATCAGTTTGTCAGTATCTACAAAGTTACTTTCTGGGATTTTAATTGGGGTTCCATTGAATCTATAGATCAGTTGGGAAGAACTGATATATTGATAACATTGAATTATCCTATCCATGAACATGGAATATCTCTCCATTTTTTCAGTTCTTGTTTTATTTCTTTCAGCAGAGTTTTGTAGTTTTCCTCATATAGATCCTGTATATATTTTTCTATATTTGTGCCTAACTATTTAATTTTTGGGGTGCTGATATAAATGCTATTTTTAATTTTAATTTCCATTTGTTCATTACCAACATATAGGAAAGTGATTGATTTTTGTATATTAACCTTGTCTCCTGCAACCTTGCTATGATTGTATATTAGTTCCAGGAGGTTTTTTGTTGATTCTTTAAGATTTTCTACATAGACAATCATATCATCTATGAACAAAGAGTTTTCTTTCTTTCTTTCCAATTGGTACACATTTTACTTCTTTTTCTTATCTTATTGCATTAGCCAGAACTTAAAGTATGATGTTGAAAAGGAGTGGTGAGAGGGGACATCCTTACCTTGTTGCTGAACTTAGTTAGAAAGCTTCTACTTCCTCACCATTTTTTTTTTTTTTATTGAGATAGGGTCTCACACCATTGCCCAGGCCAGAGTGCTGTGGTATCATCGCAGCTTACTACAACCTCAAACGCCTGGGCTTCAGCAGTCCTCCTGCCTCAGCCTCCCAAGTAGCTGGGACTAAAGGTGTATGCCAACACACCCAACTAATTTTTCTACTCTTTTAAGAAAGAGGATCCCACTATATTGCTCAGGCTGATCTCGAACTTCTGGCCTCAAGCAATCCTCCTGCCTTGGCCTCCCACAGTGCTAGTATTGCAGGCATGAACCACTGTACCTGGCCCATTAATTGATTTTTGAATGTTGAACTGGTCTTGCATACCTGGGATAAATCTCACTTGGTCATGGTGTATAATTCTTTTATTTATTTAATTATGTATAATTTATACTCATTGGATTTGATTTGTTAACATTTTGTTGAAGATTTTTGCATCTATGTTCATGAGAGATATTGGTCTGTAGTTTTTTTTTCTTGTAATATCTTTGTCTGGTTTTGGTATTAGAGTGATGGTGGTCTCATAGAATAAGTTAGGGAGTATTCTCTCTGCTTCTATCTTCTTTGAAAGATATTGTAGAGAATTGGTATAATTTATTCCTTAAATATTTGGTATAATTCCCCAGTGAACCAGTTTGAGCTTGATGCTTTATATTGTGGAAGATTATTAATTATTGATTCAATTTCTTTACTAGATCTTGACCTGTTTGGATTGTTAATTTCTTCGTGTGTGAATTTTGGCAGATGGTATCTTTCAAGGAATTGGTCCATATTATCTAGGTCATCAAATTTGTAGGCATAGAATTGTTTTTTATTATCCTTTTAATGTCCATGGGATCTGTAGTGATGTCCTTTCCTTCATTTCTGACATTAGCAATTTATGTTCTCTCTCTTTTTTTTTAGTTAGCCTGGATAGAGGCTTATTGATTTTATTGATCTTTTCAAAGAACCAGCTTTTAGTTCCATTGATTTTTCTCTATTGATTTCTTGTTTTCAATTCATTGATTTCTGCTCTAATTTTTTTTATTTCTGCTCTTCTGCTTATCTTGGTTTTAAGTTGCTCTTCTTTTTCTAGTTTCTTAATTAGAAGCTTAGATGGTTGTTTTTAGATTTTTCTTCTTGATATGGTTTGGATGTTTGGTACCTCCAACTATCACATTGAAATTTGATCCCCAGTGTTGGAGGTGGGGCCTAGTTGGAGGTGTTGGGTCATGAGAATGGATCCCTCATTAATGGCTTGGTGCCCTCTCTGTGATGAGTAAATTCTCATTTTATTAGTTTATGAGAGAGCTGGTTGTTTGAAAGACAACCTCCTCCCTCTCTTTGCTCCTTCTCCCACCATGTGACTCACCTGCTTGCCCTTTGCCTTTAACCTTGATTGGAGGCTCCCTGAAGCCCTCACCAGAAGTAGATGCTGGTGTGATGCTTCTCGCACAGTCTGCAGAACTGTGAACCAAATCAACCTCTTTTCTTTGTAAATTACCCAGCCTCAGGCATTCCTTTACTGTAGCCCAAAACAGATAATGCTTCTTTTCTAATATGTGCATTTAATGTTATCAATTTCCCTTTAAGCACTACTTTTGCTGTATCCCACAAATTTTGATAAATTGTGCTTTCTTTTTCCTTTAGTTCAAAATATTTTTAAATTTCTCTTGAGATTTCTTCTTTGACCCATGTGTTATTTAGAAGTATGTTGTTTAATCTTCACATATTTTAGGATTTTCCAGTTATCTTTCTCTTATTGATTTCTAGTTTAATTCTACTGTGGTCTGAGAGTAGATACTGTATGATTACTATTCATTTAAATTTGTTAATGTATATTTTATGGTCCAGAATGTAGTCTGTCTTAGTGAATGTTCCATGTGAGGTTAAAAGAATATCATTCTGCTCTTGGATGAAGTACTCCATAGATGTCAATTATATCCAGTTGACTGATGGTATTATTGAATTCAACTATGTCATTACTCATTTTCTGCCTGCTGCATTTTGTCCCTTTCTGATAGAGGGGTGTTAAAGCCTCCAGCTATAATGGTGTGTTCATCTGTTTCTCCTTGAAGTTCTACCAAATTTTGCCTTACATATTTTGTTGTAGGCACATATATATTAAGGATTATTATGTCTTCATGGAGAATTGGCCCCTTTATTATTATGTAATGTGCCTCATTAGCTCTAACTTTCCTTGCTTTGAAGTCTACTCTGTCTGAAATTAATATAGCTACTTCTGCCTTCTTTTGATTAGTGTTAGCATAGTATATCTTTCTCTATCATTTTCTTTTAATCTATATGTGTTTTTATATTTAAAGTGGTTTTTTTTTTTTTGTTTTGAGACAAAGTCTTGCTCTGTTACCTAGGCTAGAGTGCAGTGGCGTCATCATAGCTCACTGCAACCTCAAACCTTCGGGCTCAAGGGGTCCTCCTGCCTCAGCCTCCTGAATAGCTGGGACTACAGAAACATGCCACTACATCTGGCTAATTTTTCTATTTTTTGTAGAGACAGAGTCTTCCTTTTGCTCAGGATGGTCTTGAACTCATGACCTAAAGTAATCCTTCTGCCTTGGCCTCCCAAAGTGCCAGGATTATAGGCATGAGCCATTGTGTCTGGCCATAAAGTGGGTTTCTTATAGACAACATATGGTTGCATCTTAGTTTTTGATTCACTCTGAAAATTTTTGTCATTTAATTGGTGCTTTTAGACTATTAACCATTAAAGTTTTTATTGATATAGTTAGATTAATATCTGTCATATTTGTCACTGTTTTCTATTTGTTGCCTTGTTCTATGTTCCTATTTTTGTCTTCTCTATTTCTGCATTTTGTGGTTTTAAATTGAGTATTTTATGATTCTGTTTTTTCTTTTTTAGCATTTAAGTTATACTTCTTTCTTTTCTTGCTTTTTTTTAGTGGTTGCTCTAGAGTTTGGAATATATAGTATACAGTTACAACGAATCCAAACCCACTTTCAAATAACACTATACCACTTCACAGGTATTGTGAGTATATTAGGTCTTTAAATATGAAATGTCCAATTTCTAATCAAAAGTATAGTTTATTATATCTCAAACAAGAAACAGTACAATTAATCAAAGTATGTGCCTAAACTATCAACACAATGCAATATATCAATGTAGCAAAATTGTACTTGTACCCCATGAATATATACAAACAAAAATAAATTTAGAAAATAAAAATTAAAAAAATAGGCATTTAGTAATGTGGTCGTAAGGTGTGGAGGGAGGGGAAACATCCTGTAGTCCTATAATTAGTGAGCCTACACCTCTGGACTATGAACTTCACACGTTTCTCAGATTTTGTTTTGTTTATTCTTTCCCCTTAGGTGGCATAGGAATGCTAGAGGGAGTTGGCATTGGGTATTTTCTTTCCCCCAACTCAGTTAGGCTCCGATAAACCTGAGTAGGTTAGACTCTGGTTAACTAGTTTCTCCTGAAGGTAGACCTTGTTAAGAACAGAGTGTTCTGCATATTCCAACATGGTTCCTTTTCCCCTCCTCTTGCCACATGCATGAGGGGGTTTTTCTCTGATATTTGCCGTGAGGACCTGGTAGAACTCGGTAGGTAAACCTCATAAAAGTATGGGCTCCCTTCTGGCTGGGTCATCCTAGAGTTTTTAACTCTCAGATTTTTCCATACATAGCCTGCAGCAGTTTGTCAATTACAATTACAGTTGAGGTTTTTCTTTCCCTGCATTGCTTCCTATGGAGTTCTCTGCTTGGATATGTTGTGATTCTCTGTATATACCTTTCTCTCTCTCTCATTTTAGGAGCACCTGTGACCCCGCTTCTCTTAAGGATTCAAGAAGAGTTGTTGATTTTTCAGTGTGTTCAGCTTTTTACTTGTTAGGATGGAGTGGCCCCTTCCAAGCTTCTTACAAGTGGAACTAAAACTGGAAGTCTTCCCTCTATTTTTAAGATAATTCCCTAAAAATTTCTTTCCTCTGTTTTCATTGAAACACAGGAATAGGGAATAATATTGAACCACCTTCCTGTGTACTACAGGATAGTGAGGATCTTAGTAAAGAATGGAGTGGGCCGGGCGCGGTGGCTCACGCCTGTAATCCTAGCACTCTGGGAGGCCGAGGCGGGCGGATCGTTTGAGCTCAGGAGTTCGAAACCAGCCTGAGCAAGAGCGAGACCCCGTCTCTACTAAAATTAGAAAGAAATTAATTGGACAACTAAAAATATATAGAAAAAATTAGCCGGGCATGGTGGCACATGCCTGTAGTCCCAGCT
>CAUYSK010114779.1:0-12907 GCA_963575035.1 Avahi laniger
CCTGTAATCAAATAAGGCCTTATTCAAGAAACTTCAATTAGATACACTTAAAAATGTACATTATTTTATAAAAATCTAACTACCATCTACTTAATAATTTCAAAAAATAAAAACTATGTTAATTTTAAAGTTAACTAACCTGTTAATGACTTTGTTGTGTCTGCTTTTGGTTGGAAAGCATTTGAATATTTGGTTGCAGCATGGAGGTCCTCTAGATGGGTAGCAGTCATTCATGCCCTTAATGGCATCTTAATTTGGGTTACATAGGAGAATATAGATTTGCAGCAATAAGTGGTTGAAAAGCAAGAAAGCATTTTTGGGGCACATTACCGAAAGCATGGGCATTCTACTGCATTTTTGCTTATTTCAATTGGTACTTTCTTAGCATCTAACAATGACTTTAAAATGTCTTCTACTAAGAGCTCAATAAATTCCATCTGTAGTTCTTTAAGTGCCTCGGTGATATCAACTAGTTCAGCCTGAAATGCTAATTTGAGTGTGATGTCATGATTCTCAAAATCAGTAAAACTTTCATTGTTTTAATAGGTCTGTAACAGCTGTGTATTTTTCAAATGATTTGCACATATCATCCTGCTCATCAATGACCTTTGCTAACTGGGAAAAATGTTCATCTGAAATTTCCTTTTGAAGAAGTGATTTGAAAAAAAGATAGCTTTTTCTCAAAACTTTGGATTTTTGCCAGACATCATAGATTGACTTAGTTTTACCTTGCATAGAAATATTCAAGTAATTTTGATTTGACATAATATCACAAGAAACGCTGGGTTCCTATACAAATCTTCTTTAAATAATTCACATTGTCAATTCTGTTCTTCACAAAATTTAACTATCTGTTCTCACAGAGATAAAATTTAGGCTAACACCTGTCCCTGCAATAGCCAATGCACTTTAGAATGATACGGTAAATCCATACAGAATACCTCATCCTTCAACTTTAGCATGTTACAAAACTGATGATGCCATGTTGCATTTGAATGAATATAGTTAATAATACTTATAACTTTTTGTAAAATGTCGCTTAAAATAGTAGGTTCAGACAGATTTTGCTGATGCAAGATTCAATGAAAAGAAATGAGATCATCTGGGTCTGTTAATTTTTTAATCTGTGCAATAAAACCTTCATGTTTTCCTGTCATGGAAAATGCACTGTCTATACATACACTCACTAAATTTACCAAATTTAGTACAACTTCAAGATGTTTACCTTGAAATTTGTTGAAGATATGTATTCCCCTTGTTATGTTCACAAGAGTGCCCAAAGTGAATAATTGTTTGTAGCAAAGATAATCTTCCGTTATGACCCAAATGAAATATAGAACTTGGGCTGAGGCAGTAGTAGCAGTTGATTCGTCCAAAGTGAATGAATAATACATATTTTCATTTTGAAGTATTGTATGAAGTTGTTCTGTTAAGTTGCAGGCCAATTCATGCTGCTGATCAGTTATGGTCTTCCTTGAAAGAGGCAGTTGTTTGTATTTTGAAACGTTATTGGGTTCTAAGCATACTACAACTTCTATAATGCATTTTTTCACAATTTCTCCATCACTGAATGATTTTCCTTTTTTTCCCCAAGTATATAAGCTACTTTACAAGTTGTTTCAGTGGCATTATTTCTGGGTTTTATTGTTGCTTGAAAGAATTTTCTTTGCTTTTGGTTTTCAAAGTTGTAAACATTTATTCCCCGATTTGGCCAACCACCACCACTGCCCTCATCATGCACTGATTCACCAAGAATTGGATAATTATCTTGTTTTGATTAATTCTTCTTAAATGTATACAGAGCTCACATGTACTTCAATGATTAGTATTAGAAGTGTTTTAGGTCTTGTAGACATTAGGTGATGTTTTTGTGACAAAAAATATGCAGTAAGAACTTAACTCTTGTTTGTTTCAATTAGGTAAAGTGCTTTTGTTACATGTTATTTTGCTTAGAGTCACAGTTTCCAAGCACCTATTGACAATGTTAAGTGAAGACTTACTGTTTTTGTATTTACACTTCTTCACTGTTATTGCAATAGGTTTTCAAGAAGCAAGAGAAGAGAAAATGAGACACTAAACTACCTTGAAATATGTGTAATTTTAATATAACTAAAGGCACACTATTTAAATATCAGTGATGACAAATGCCATTGATTATATGATTAGATACAATTAGATATATGATTGTATAGGTCCTCAGTTTATTTCATTTTTCCCCCCAAAAGAATGTGATCTAGCAATTGCATAGAATTGGAACATAATTGCTGTGTATTCGCTAGAATATAATTGGTTACATGTGTAGAAGTGGATTTACCACATCAAAGAGATATAGATTTAGAACAATGAATTAATGTTTTGTTTGTAGAATTATAGAAATAATGAAGGCAATTTTGTAGAATTTGGAGACAGATTAGATAAATAAAAAGAAAAAAGTGAGAACAGTGGTGAGAATAATGTCTAGGGTTCAAAGAGACTGGTTGAGGCTGAACCACCAAGTACCAAGGTTTTAAGATGTGCTCAGATTGTAAGCATCTTCAAACCACAGTTGACCATTTTTGTATTTGATCCCAAAATGAGAGTCAACAAAAATGTTTGAGGAAAGAAGTACATTAGTCACTTCCATGCTTTTCAATTAGTGTAGATTAGTATAAACGGAAGAAATGTGAGACCAGGAAACCGTGAGGAGGCCAGGTGAGAGAGAATGCAAATCTTACATGCAACACTGTCCTTCGAATGAGTGTAAGACTATAACATCAAGACAGTTCTAAAAGACAACTGCAGAATTACATAAGATATGTGTGTTTGTAAGGAATTTGGTTAGCACATTTGTTTCTATACAATATATAAAAGATTGATACGCACACACATGCACACACACACACACACACACATTATTGAGAAACAATTATAAATTAAAAAAGGTATTTCCCTTACAAGAGCTTTAGCTTCCTATGGAATAATCAGCATTTTCATAAAGAATAGTTAAGTTTTAAGTCATAATGAAAAGATGATAGAGGAGTAGAGATTAGGTTATTCTTAAATTTTTGTTTTGTTTTATGTATACCAATTGACTGCCTAAACTAAATATCATAAAATTTATCTAAAAAAATATGATTTCCAAAATTGCTAAGCACTTTATTTTAGCATACTTCAAGGAAGAGAAGAAGAGCCCAGATTTTTGTGCACATGGTGGTCTACACATACTACTAATGATATATCCATGTTATGATGAATATAATACATTTCGACAATTCTCTATAATCTTCAATTATATAACTCTAGTTTACCTCAATATATTGTCATACATAAACTTATACAACTTAATGCAATGCTGTAATATTTTCAATAATAAATACCGGTTTAATATTCTAGGCATTTTAAAAACATTTTTTGTTGCTATTGTTTGTGATTGTTGATATTTTTACCTATTACTTTAACACAGAATCCTGTTATCCTTAAGAAAATAATTCCCAGGCTGGGTGTAATAGCTCATGCCTCTAATCTGAGCATTCTGGGAGGCCAAGGCAGGAGGATCATTTGAGATCAGGAGTTCAAGACCAGCTTGAGCAAGAGTGAGACCCCGTCTCTACCTAAATATAGAAAAAAATTAGCAGGGTGTGGTGGTGTGCACCTGTAGTTCCAGCTACTCAGGAGGCTGAGGAAGGAGGATCACTTAAGCCCAGGAGTTTGAGGTTGCTCTGAGCTGAGCTGACAACACAGCACTCTAGCCTGGGCAACAGAGTGAGACTCTGTCTCAAAAAAAAGGAATGAAATATATAATATATGTAAAAAAATTAATTCTCAATTAAATAGAACTATTCAGATCTAATCATGCAACTATTAAAAATAATAGTGCCTTTGAGATTCCAGATTTAAAATAATACACATGAAATATATAGTATATTTTACATGAAATATATAATAGTGTGTTTGGACATAACGTCATAAAGCTATAATTATTTTGTTGACAAAAGCTCATTCTCTAAAACAGATGGTTGCACTGCCCTCAGATTGTTTAACCATAGCTGCATAGACTCATGTACCTGATGACTATCCCTAAAACTAGATCAGCTTTAAACATTTGCAATCATTAAAGTTTAGAAAGATACTTTCACATAGGGTACATTTTCTTAAGTATTCTCCTTTCATCTTGATCAATGGAAATAATAAAAACAAATAACAAAACTGTACTAAGTTTTTAGCAACTTCTAAATGTAACTGATATTAGTTAAAGTATGAAATTTTGTTCTTTAGGTTGAGAACATTGATTCTAAAATAGTAACATACTTGAAGATTTTATTCATTTCAGTGTCTACACATCACAGAACACTATCCGATGCATAGCTGTAATTAAATAAATATTTCTAATTAAATAAATACAATTATCAGGTATTTATTGCAAGTCTTAATAAATTATACAGGAAAATCTGCCCCAGAATACTTGTGAAATATCTGCAAAAGCATAGATAGATTCCTGTATATCTGCGTCATAAATATGAAGAATATTAAAGCCATTTTTCTATTCTCCTGAAAACACTAATTTAATAATTGTACTCTGTTAGACTAATCAAACAATGCCATTTTCCTACTTGGTAGATGCTAGCCTCAATTTCAATCAAATATATCTTGTACCTTTGTTTAAAAAGAGATAATTGTGTACTTAGATCTGTTAGGAACTTTAATTCCCCAAGAGAAATCAGGTAAAATGTTTCTCATTTGTACATTGTTATGCTTATTTTATGAGTAGTATGACTCAAATGGATTGCAAATTGAATAATGATTTGAAAAATTAAGTAACAATGAAGTTTAGAGAGTTTCTTTTCCGCTGTTCTCATTGATTCATACTCTATCTTCTTCATTTACTCTTGGTTTATAATGACCTGAACATTGTGCTAATTCAAAACTGGAAAACATTGTCAAAGACTGCAATGGTAAGACATATTTTTAGGACTTGACAAATTGGCTCTGGCAGTTTTCTGCTCTGCACAATACATAATCAGAGTGTGTGCAGAGATGGCTTATTGAATTGAGCACGATGTATCTTTCAGCCTTCCATTGCCCTGTGTTCCTACTTGGTAATTTCATTTTGAGTGTCCTAATCCATCTGTTCACGTGCCCTGCTATTCGTGTGCTGCCTTCTTTTCTCTCACACTGTTTTCTTCAGTCCTTGAACATTTAAAAATGTATGGATTTTTATACAAACATAATTATCAAACTATTTATTTTCATACTTTGTATCTATCAAAAACATATCCAGATATATTACTCACTCTGATTAATGAATACTAAAGTCCTAAACTTATCACTGCTCTGTTGACCAGAATTTTATACAACCCTTTTTTTGATTAATAATCTTTTAAACACTAATAAGACAATCTTAATCTTTGAAACTTTTTCTAGACAGTGATTTTTTCCTCAATATTAGTGTAACCTCATGATAGTATGTTCTGCCAACGTACTCTATTTTATGTATTGAAGTAAACCAGAATATGTGACCACAAAATGTGCTACCTCTTTGACATAAAAATTATGTCAAGAAGAAGCCAATTAATTAAGAACTAGCAAATACGTGAAAATCTCTACCTTTCCGTTTTCTGTCTAAAGACAAGATATAAATTCTCCTTTACGGGACAAAACTCTACACTCTTATAGTCCAGAGATGGCACCAGAGGAATCTGCAAACAAACCTTTCACTATTAGTTTCCTCGCACATATTTACCTTCCTATAGTCTCCCTATCCTTGGAAATCCAAAACCATTTTCTTTTGTCATGTCATTTCTTTTTTTTTATTATTTCAAGGTATTATGAGGGTACAAACATTACGGTTACGCTTTATGTCTTTCCCTCACCCAAGCGAGGATTAAAGGCATGCCCTTCCTCCCACAATGCTCCCCATGTCCTTTAGTTGTGGGTTTACCACCCCCATCCCCCTAATCCCTGAAGAATATTATTGCCATGCGATCACCCTAGTGTGTGTGTGTGTGTGTGTGTGTGTGTGTGTGTGTGTGTGTGTGTCTGTGTTTTGGCAGGGGGATGAGGATGAAGTGGTCTATAAGCCTGTTGGAAATGTACTGCAGCAACATTACTAAAATCTGGGTTGGAATAAGTAGAGTAAATAGGATAGTTACCCAAAACTATAGAAATCTTTTTTTATTTCAAAATATTAAGGGGTACAGATGTTTTTGGTTACATGAATTGCTTTCATAATGCTTGAGACACAGCTTTAAATGTACCCAATTAGGGTTCCTTGTATCCATTATGTAGGTTTTTGCCCCTTCCCACTTCCCCCTATCCTCCTGGTTGATTTCCACTGAGTTTTACTTCCCTCTGTGCACATTGTGTACTCATCGATTAGCTCCAATTTAATAGCAAGTACACGTGGTGTTTGTTTTTCATTCTTTAGATACTCTACTTAGAATAATTATCTCCAATTCCATCCAAATTTTTGCGAAAGGCATCCATTCATCCTTTTTTATGTCAGAGTAGTACTCCATGGTATACATATACCACATTTTATTAATCCACTCATGAATTGATGGGCACTTGGGTTGATTCTACATCTTTGCAATTGTGAATTGTGCTTTACTAAACATTCGAGTGTAGGTGTCTTTTTGGTAAAATGACTTCTTTTCCTTTGGGTAGATACCCCATAGTGGGATTGCTGGATTGAATGGCAGGTCTGTATTTATTTCTTTGAGGAATCTCCATGTTGTTTTCCATAGAGGTTGTACTAATTTGCAGTCCCACCAAACGTGTATAAGAGTTCTGTTCCTTTCACTCTGCATCCACAGACTCTTCTAGATATTGGCCTAGGCAAAGAATTTATGACTAAAACCACAATAGCAATTGCAGCAGCAGCAACAAAAATAAATAAATGAGATTTGATTAAATTGAAAAGCTTCTGCACAGCTAAAGAAATAATCAACAGAGCAAACAGACAATCTACAGAATGGGAGAAAATATTTTTAAACTATACATCTGATAAAGGGCTAATATCCAGAATCTACAAAGAACTCAAGCTTATCAGCAAGAAAAAAAAAACAAATAACCCTATTAAAAAGTGGGCAAAAGACATGAACAAAAGATTTTCAAAAGAAGATAGACAGATGGCCAATAAACATATGAAAAAAATGTTCCCCGTCACTAATCATCAGGGAAATGCAAATTAAAACCAAAATGAGATATCACCTTACCCCTGCTATAATAGCTTTTATTAAAAAGTTCAAAAACAATAGATGTTGGTGTGGATGTAGAAGACATTTAAAAATTCACTTTATAAAAATCTCATTCTGGTGATAGGAATGGTAAAGAAATGCATTTTGTGTGGAAATGATTCCTAAATTGAAAGTAGCCCTTTGAAAGAAACATAAAGATAATTAATTCCAATGAATATTATGTTTTGATTCCATATTAGTTAATATAAACTGACATAATAATATAATGTAATTTATTAATATGCTTTCATAAGTAGGTTGTAGCAATTTAATCAATTATATTAATCCCCCCCACTTGAATTTAGACAGGAATAAACCAAATGCAAAATATTTTCTAATTGTCTTTAGAAAAAGCTATTGAATAAACCAAGTGTAAAATATTTTCTAATTGTCTTGAGAAAAAGCTATTGTTAAGGCGGTAATCCTAATTTAACGGAGAGTACCTAGGTGGGAAGAAGCAAGGTAAATTTTGAACACTAGTCATGGTTTGTGGCTAATATAATTAATTTGTAAACATCTTGTTTGGGGTAATATAATAAGCACCTACATTTTGTGTCTATAAATAGAAACTTGTTAGAGCACAACAATAGGAGTCAACTGCGGTCGGAAAGAAGCAGTTATCATCGTATCTGTATTCGATAACATCATAGAAAAACAACAACAAAAATGGTGAACTCTGACATTATTCCAGTGAGTTCCAAAGTCCAAAAATAAAGCTTTGCTAATTTATGGCTGACCGTATATCTACACGTTCAAATAGAACCCCATGGGAAAAAAAAAGGAAAGTAAAAATAGGTGATGGAGGTCTATTCTTAAAAGGCAAAACTGATCTTCGCAAGGTTTGAGAGTTTTCTTGCTGCCCTTTAGACTGATAATGTTCTCCAACCAGGACAAAGTTTGAGTTGAATACACACTTTTTCCAAGCCTTCGTGATTAATAAACTACGTAGACACAGAGGAGACTTTCCAGGGGTAAAGAAAAATAGGAGCAAAGAGGAAGAAAAAAAGATAAAAAAAAACGTAAGCAGAATCATCAACAGTTGAATACTTAGTGAAGATAGATAGATTCTACAAGTTGAGACCAGGCAAGTTAATTACCTCCTACAACAACAACAAAAACAACAACAGAATTTTAATTAGTTAAAGGTGTAAATTATCATCCCTTCAAGAATTGCTACAGGACAGGTGGAAAGAGGGATAAAAAGACATGAGAAATAGCAACCAAATATTAAAATATCAATATACCCAATCATATCAATATTACCTTTAAGTGAGTTATCTACAAACTCTAATAGGAAGAATGAGATTATCAGATAGTACCAAAAAATTCAAATACATACTCTCTATAAAAATGCAGTGTAATATGAATTATATAAATAGTTCCAACAAAAAAGATGAAAAATTGATGTATAATGGAAAAACATTAGAAGTTCATATAGCTTCCTTGGTGAATTTTAGCAAGCGTTTAATGAAGAGAGAATATTAATTTTACACAAACTTTCAATAATATAGACCAGGAGAAAATGCTTTTCACATCATTTAGAGGCCAGAATAGCCTTGAATGCAAAGACATTTATTGAATTTTTTATTGAGTATAATAAAATAAAATTAATGACTAACATTTCTAATAATAATAGATGAGAATATCTTAAGTAAATATTAGTTTCATACAATAAGATAGAAAAGTAAGAATGCATCAGGAAAAAGTAGGTTTTATACAAGGGATGCAAAGTTAATGTAACATCTGTGTATTCATTAATGCAATGTGCACTATTGTCACAATAAAGGAAAAAAAATTCATCCTGTCAACATATCTTATAAAATTCATAATGTATGAATGATAAACAGAAAAAAGAAACTGAGCAGATAAGAAATTGTATTTAACGCCTTCAAAATGATGAAACGTATGTATAAAGTCTTACACTAAAATATTAATTATGAATGAGTGAATTATTTGAACCTAAGTTAAGGAAAAAGGCAAGATGTTTATCTATCACCATTTATATCCACATTTTATTAAAAATTCTAGCCAGTGAAATATGGTAAGCAGTAGTACTATAAGGAATACAGATATGACAAAGAGAAATAAAAATGTGTTTATTTGTAAACAGCATTATTGCATATGTATAGAATCTTTAAAAATGTGCGAATATGATACTGCAATGAAAAATGAATTTAGCAAAATCACAGGATACAATATCAATGGTAATAGAAATTATAATTTCAGGAAACAACTGGGAAATGAAGTAAATAAATAAATTAAAATTAAATACCAAAAATAAAATTCCTAGAAACAAAATATATATTAAGACAGTAACTTGAAATTGATAAAAATATTGCTAAAAGAAATTAAAGAAAACTTAAAAAATAGAGAAGTATGCCATGCTCTTCAATTGAATAACTCAATATTACTAAGATGGCAAATGTCCCCAAATTATGATGCAGATGCAATTCGATTCAATTTAATTAATTCTTATTCACATTCTCAAAAGCTTTGTTTTTGTAGAAACTGATAAGATAATGCTAAAATTTATAGAAAAAAAATCACAAGACCAAAAATAACAAAAAATTAAAAATTAAGAAAGAATAAACCATCTAAGGAAAATAATAATATTTGGAATTCAAATAAAAATCAATAGGCATTCAAGATCAGCCTGGGCAACATAGAGAGACAGCATCTTTACAAAAAATTAAAAAATTATCCAGGTGTGGTGGCGTGTGCTTGCAGTCCCAGCACTTTGGGAGTCTGAGGCAGGAGAATTGCTTGAACAAGGAATTTCAGGTTTTAGTGAGCTATGATGATGCCTCTGCTCTCTAGCCTGGGCAAAAGAGCAAGACCCTCTCTCCAAAAAAAAAAAAAAAAAAGAAACAAATAAAGAAAACAAACAATAGTCATGCAAAATAGCAAATAGCAGACAAATACAACCCATAATAAGGAGAAAAAAAATCAATTGAAATTTATCTCATACTGACACAAATGTTAAACTTAACCAAAAAGACAATTATTCTTACATGAATGGATAAAAAGCAGGATAAAAAATTATAGGAATGTATAGGATACAAACTAAAGACAGACATTAAAGCAATATTCAATTTGTTCCCAAAATAAATTTATATATGAGACATCTAAAAAAAAGACACAGATCACATTTATAGAGGTGAAAATCTGAGATGATGTCTGAGATGAAATATACACTGAACTGGGTAAACATTATATTAGATATTTGGCTGTCAGGAATAACGTTGCCATGAACATTCGTGTACTAGCTTTTGCATGAACATATGTTTTTATTTATCATGAGTATATACTAAGTGGCATTGGTGGGTCATAAAGTCCGTGTGTTTTTATCTGAGAAACTGTCAATGTGTTTTCCAAAATAGCTGTGCTATTTTGTATTTTCACTAGAAATGTGTGAGGATTTCCATTTCTCCACATTCTTACCTACACCTGCCACGTTCTAAATTTGGTTATAACCGTTCCTAGAGAGAAGGAAGTAATATTGCATATTGTGACTTATATGGGAGATACATAAGTTTCATATAGCCAAAGCAATCTTAAGTAAAAAGAAAAAACTGGGAGGTATCAGTTTACCAGACTTTAAGCTGTACCGCCAGGCTATAATAACTAAAACAGCTTGGTACTGCCACAAGAACTATCTCATTCTTTTTAATAGCTGCCATGTATGCCATTGTATGGATATAGCCTAGCCTATTTATCTGGACCCTTATGATGGACCTCTAAGGTTTTCCTTTGTTTGTTTTTCTATTGGTGTTATAGATGAATATCCGTGTATGTATCTTGTATTTTTGTGAAGTATCTTCCATTTAAAGATGTGTGAAATTTCAATCTAAAACTAGAGTAAAAACAATGTATATCTTGCCTAAGGAGTCAAAATCTTCTGCAGTTATAGTGATACATTCAAGATAGCAGAGGTGAGGAGTGATGGGAAAATTTAAAGGGTGAATATTGGAGATATTTAAGAACATTTGACAGATTTTCCCCCTTGTTGGATACTGTCAAATTTTCAATGATGGGCAATTTACAGCGACATTTTTAAATAAGTTTTCAAGACTCTAAGTAATTGGAAATCTATAGTAATCAGAGTTTGTGTAATATTTTACATTGATAATTGAGAATCTTTAACTGATCTGTGATTTGTGAAAAATATACTTTTAGTGCTAAACATCTTCCTTATTGTGAACTTTGGAAAGTGATCATTTTTGATGGTACTATTCAATTCAATGAAATAGTCAATTATCTAGAAAAAGCAATGTCCTAATTCTATATATAAACAAAAAGTTACGTTGCTTGATATTATATTATGTAAAATGAAGCATGAGTTTGTTGGCCAATTTATGGCAAAGTATATACTTGGGAAGTTTAGAGAGTGCATGGTGTTCAAGTTTCCACAATTTGAATTTTCACTTTTCTGCTAGAGATGTTTATTTTTTTAACTAGACAATTTATATCCAAACTGTAGTTTCTCTAAGAAAGGCAAATATTATTTGAAGACAGATGATTTTGAAGAAATGGAAATAGAAAACCCAATAAATTAGAGCTTACAAAGCAATTAGAAGCATAAATTTGAAAGAGTAATAACCCAGAGCCAATATCATACTGAATAGGGAAAAATTGAAACCATTCCCACTTAGAACCAGAACCAGACAAGGTTGCCCACTACCTCCAGTTCTATTCAACATAGTGCTCAAAATTCTCACTACAGCAATTAGACAAGAGAGGAGGGGTATTAAGGACATCCAAATGGAGGCAGATGAGATCAAACTCTCGCTCTTTGCTGATGATATGATATCTAGAAAACCCCAAAGATTCGTCCAAGAGACTCCTAGAATTAATAAATGAATTCAGTAAAGTCTCAGGATACAAAATCAATACACACAAATCAGAGGCATTCATGTACACCAATAACAGTCAAACCGAAATTCAAATCAAAAACACAATACCTTTTACAATAGCCTCAAAGAAAATTAAATATCTAGGAATATATTTAACAAAAGATGTGAGAGACTTATACAGGGAGAACTATGAAACACTAAGAAACGAAGTTGTAGAAGATGGAAACAGATGGAAAAATCTACCTTGCTCATGGATTGGTAGAATCAATACCATTAAAATATCCATGCTACCTAAAGTGATCTACTGAATTAATGCAATCCGATCAAAGTACCATCATCATTCTTTACAGATCTAGAAAAAATAATTCTGTGCTTTGTATCAAACCAGAAAAGACCTCGTATAGCCAAAGCAATCTTAAGTAAAAAGAACAAACTGGGAGGTATCGGTCTACCAGACTTCAGGCTGTACTGCAAGGCTATAATAACTAAAACAACATGGTACTGGCACAAGAACAGAGACATTGACCTTTGGAACAGGACTGAGAATCCAGAGATGAAACCATCCACCTATGGTAATCTAATCTTTGACAAAGCAGACAAAAATATATACTGGGGAAAAGAATCTCTTTTCAGTAAATGGTGCTGGGAAAACTAGATAGGTACATGGAGAAGAATGAAACTGGATCCTCACCTCTCACAAAAATCAATTCAAGATGGATAACAGACTTAAACCTAAGGCATGAAACCTTAAGAATTCTAGAAGATGTTGGGAAGACCCTTTCAGACATCAGTCTAGGCAAAGAATTTTTGAAGAAGACCCCCAAAGCAATCACCACAGCC
>CAUYSK010114787.1:0-65204 GCA_963575035.1 Avahi laniger
AATTAATTTCTTTCTATTTTTGGTAGAGATGAGGTCTCGCTCTTGCTCAGGCTGGTCTCGAACTCCTGAGCTCAGAACAATCCGCCCACCTCGGCCTCCCAGAGAGCTAGGATTACAGGCGTGAGCCACCGCGCCCGGCCCTTATCTCTACCTCTTGACTTGCCTTTCCTCATTACTAGCTTCATTCACTGACATTCTGACATCAACAGCACCAGCCTTCCATCTTGGCAGATAGAAAACAAGGGGGAGAGGCTGGTGGGCTTCCCAGAATCAGGCAGAGCTCCCAAGTGGAGTCTCAAGGTGAAACTCCCTCAGCAAGGAATGTTTGATCTCATCGAAGCATCCACCCCCAAACCTTAGCCAATAGATGGACATGATCCAGCAGTGGCCATTCTTGTTCTTTGCAGGTGCCACATCTGCCCCATGCCTCATCTTCATATTCCCTGCCATCTTCTACTTCCGAATCGTGCCCACTGAGAAGGAACCTGTGAGATCTACCCCCAAAATCCTGGTGCGAGGGGCCTGGAGGCTGGTGGGGTGGGGTGGGGCTTAGGGGCTGCCCTGGCCTCAGGCATGACCCTGACTTCTGACCTCACAGGCCCTTTGTTTTGCTGTGCTTGGCCTCTTGCTGATGACCATGAGCTTGAGCTTCATCATCATTGACTGGGTCTCAGGGACCGGCCAGCATGGAGGAAACCACTAGGGGACCTATCCTGTTCTGTCTACCTGGACTAGCACCCCTGCCCAGACTTTCCGGACTCTACCCCCAGTGACCAGTGGGGGTAGGAGAAAGATGCGATTAACACTATGGCATTTGGCCCCATGTCCTCTCTGCGGAAGGTTTTAGTTAAGAAGCCAGGAGCAAGGCCCTTGGGCTACCATCCTGCTGGGCTCCAGAGCCGCAGGGCCTTTCTGAAATGGGAGTAGGATGGGGCTGTCACCTCAGATCCCATCTAAGCCCCTCCACCCACCCTTGCACAGATGCACACTCTGAGGCCCGGCAGCTGCTTCCTGAGGTCACACAACCTGTAGGGGCACGTAGAGCTGGGACCCAAGCCTGCAGCCCTTCTCCCACCCTGCCACTAGGCCATAGTCTGCACCCCGGGGCCTCATCTGCCCCAACCCACTGGCTTTTCCTCCTTCTACCCCAAGGCCCCTTTCAGACACCTGGGCTTGTGCCCTCAGATACTCTTCTCCTACCCTCTCCACAGGAGGAGACTCACCCTACCCCACAGCTGGGCTGGAGCCGGCAGGTTCTGCTGAGTGTGGGGCTGGTGTGCGTACCCCCAAGGGACCCCTGCGCTATCTCTTCACCGGTCCTGGGGAGGCTGGGACTCCCCTGCCCCAAGCCGGGGCCATAGCTCACATTCCACTGCCGGGAGAAGAGAGAGGCTAGGCCCAGAGTGTCCTGCCCCTGGGAACCAAAGACCCCTGGGGCCAGACTGGGGCAAGGTGGGGAGATTGGCAGGCCTCTTTTATAAATATTATACTTAAGACCAGCTGTGTTTTATATTCTTGGTCTCTGTGGACCCTAGGTTCCTGGAAAGTGGAGGGGGGGCCAGGATGTGGATGGTGATGGAGGCCCCCGTCTTCTTGTTTGGGATGAAGGTGGGGACAAGGCAAGTCCCCCCACCCACCCCACCCCCTGCCTCCCAAACCAAGCAGTGGCACACTCAGACCCAGCTCTGGGCCTGGGCCAGGCTCAGCACAGACCTGCTTTCTCACGGGGTGAGGTGGGGAGGAATTAATGAGGCCCCAGGAAGTGGGACAGAGAGTGGCCTCCGGAAGGAGGCAACGTGAGGTGCATCCCCAGCAGCTTCAGGGAGGGTCTGAGCTGGGGGCAGCTGAGCCCTGTGGGAGCCCCAGGAAAGGCCCCCTGCCCTCCCCTGGCTCCCAGGCTGCCATGTCAACTCTGTTAATGCCTTGAGTCTAGGAACAAAAGTCCAGGGATCCTGTGCCCTGTTGGGCTGATCTTTTCATTAATAGTAAACTCTACCATGAATAAAGGTGGGTCAGTGAGTCCCTGTGTGTGGGGTCCTGAGTGGCAGTGGGAGGGGAAGTCCAAGTGGCAGTGGGGGCTGCAAGGAGGCAGGGCAGCCCCAGGTGTCCTGGCCTGGATGGGACTGGGAAGCTGCCCATTGCCTGGGGCAGGCCTCAGCCAGCTGGGATCCAGTGGGATGGAGCTGCCCAGGCCTTGGCACCAAACCCTCATTAGGAAAGACCCTGCACTGGACTAGGCCGCCGGGGAAAAGGGCAGCAGGAAAAATCCAGTTTGAACTTGCAAGGCAGCTGCCAGCTTGGGAAACCCCTGAAGAAAGAACTTCCTCAAGCTGGTAACTGCTAGGCCCATAGCAGGGCCAACTGGGCAGAGGGGGCTTCCTGAGTCCGGTTCTCATCAGCCCCAGGCGCCTGACTCCAGCCTGGAGACTCACCCAGGAGCCCATGGCCACAGGAAAGAGGTAGATGCAGTCCAGGTGTTCTGGTGTGAGGGACTGCCTTCTGGGGTCTCTGGCCTCTTCCCCATCAGATGGGGCCATAGCCCTACCTGGAACGCTTGGCTCCTGGGGAGTTGGGGGACAATAAAGGGCAGAGTCCATGTTACAGACAGATCTTGGGGGTCTTTTCTCACACTCCATCCATCCAAAGGAAGATTGCAGGTCAGAGCAGCAATAGGACATCAAGCCTGGCTTCAGGCCTCTCAGACCAAGGGGATGTGCTCGCAGTTGCCCCTCCCCCCACACAGCTGGGGTGTAGGAAGGACCCTGGCCCTGACAGGCCATCTCTGCCTGCCCAATCAGGCCTCCTCCACCCTGACCCTGGGCAGCAGGCTCCAGCAGGGAGGGGACAGTGTAGTGATGTGGCCACTACACGAGATTCAAAAGCCAAATGTCCACATGACTGTTTGAAAATGAGTATCCCTTGTCCCTGGCTGTCACGTTCTAGCCACTCAGCCTCCAAGAGGATGGATCTTCAGGCCCTTGGCCATCATAAGGCACTTTTGTATGTTTTGAAGAAGTCCCCAGGTGTTTTCCTTCTTTATGCTTTTTAAAAATTGTTCTGAAAAAAATTGCTCTGTATGTAATATTGACAAGTTAGAGCAGCCAAAAGGTCCAGCACAGGGGTCTCCTACATTTCTTTTCACTATTTTTCTTATGACTGCTTGTGACAGAAAACTAAGACCACATAGCCCAGGAAAAGGGGCAAGAGCATGGGCCTTGGTCTCCCTGCCCAGTGGCTGCCCTTGCCCAACCCTCCCCACCTGACTGCGCAGGCTCACATTTGCCTCTCAACTGAAAAGGGATTCATTCATTCATTCAACAAGTATTTATTGAGATTTCCTACATGCCAGGCACTCTTCTAACACCTATAATTATAGTAGTGAATACAGTGAAGACCCTTGTCTTCCTTGACCTTACATCCTAGCTGGAGGATTGAATTCAGAACAGAAAAATTAAACATAACCACTAAGTTATATCATTTGTTAGAAGATGCTCTACGGGGAGTAACCAACATCAAGGTAAGGGCAATGGGGAACAGGGGTCAGGAGTGGGGACAGGGTGGGCCTCACTAAGAAAGGGACTTTTGCTCAGAAATTCAGAGAGAGAAGAAGGCATGTGGATGCCTTCAGGGGAGGATTCCAGTCCCTGGGATCCCCGGTGCAAAGTCCTGAGTCAGAACGTGCCTGGCATGTGTGAGGATAGCCAGCAGCCCGCTGTGGCTGGAGCTGAGTGAGGTGGGAAAGGATAGAAGGAGTGGGTGGCACGAAGAGGGCAAATGTTATGGAGTCTTGTCAGCTACCATAAGGACTCTGGAGTTTTTTCTGGGTAAGATGAGAGCCAATGCCAGGTCCTAACAGAATAGGGGGCAGGATCTAACTTGGTAGTGACTCTAAGTTTTTTTTTTTTCTTATTTTTTCTTAGTTTTTTATTTTTATTTTATTTTTTATTTTTTTATTTTTTATTTTATTTTTTTTATTTCAGCATATTATGGGGGTACAGATATTTAGGTTACGTATGTTGCAACTCTAAGTTTTAAATGGATTATTCTGGCTGCTGCAGTGAGACTAGACTCTGGGGTGGGGGATGGGGGGGGCCGCAGGTGACAGTGACATGAATGCTACTGCAGTTGTTCCAAATAGCCATGTTGGGTGGCTTAGCTCAGACAGTGGCAGAGGTGGGCTGAGGTTCTGGGCTTGTCCTGAAGGTAGAGGTGGCAGGGTTCCCTGATGGTTTGGATATAGGGGGAGAGGCAGAGATAAGTCCAAGGTGACTCCAAAGCTGTCTAGGGATGGAGCTGCCACTTTAGGAGGCTAGGGCAGGAGCAGGCTTGGGAAGGATCAGTTTTGTCCATGAAGAATTTAAAATATTAACTGGACATCAAAGTGAAGATACCAAATCAGTTTCTGGGTGTGTGACTGGAGTTCAGTAGAGTGGTCAATGCTGGATCGCTGGATCTCTGGATCTGGGAGGCAAAGTGAGTGGTATTTAAAGCCATGGGCCTGGATGAGATGAGAAGTAGGTTTAGACCAGGAGGAGTCCTGGGAGAGCAGGCACAGCCAGCAGAAGAGCTGAGAAGGAGCAGCCAGGAGGTGGGAGGAAAACCTGGAGAGTGTGGGCACCTGCAGCCAGGCAAGCATTGGATGCTGCCAAAGAGGTGAGGGTAGAGAATGGACCACTGGATTCAGGAACATGTGGGTCACTAAGGACCCTGACCAGGGGAGTTTTGTGGAGGGAGGGGCAAGCCTGACTGGAGTGAGTAGAGGAATGAGTGAGAAGTAGAACTGGAAAGAGCAAATGTAGACAACTTGCATGAAGTAAGAGGTGCAGAACCAACAGTGGCTTTTAAGGTAGACTAGAGTGCTCACTTAGGTAGCATATAGGGTAAAATTGAAAGGATACAGAGAAGATCAGCATAGCCCCTATGCAAGGGTTATATGCAAATTTGTGAATTGTTTCATAAATTTAAAAAAAAAAAAAGACTAGAAAGAAGCTATTGAGGGTGAGAGAATGGAACAAGCTGGTAGGATGGTGGACCGGAGCTAGGTGAAGGACTTCTGGGATCAGGGAATGCGAGAAACTAGCTGGAAGACAGCAGATGGATGTTGGACAGTGGGGCCTGGGCATCAGAGAGAGTGCAGGGTATCCACTGTCCTGCCTAGCCAAGTACTAGTGGCTAGGGACACAGTAGGTCTAAGATGCAGCCAAGGACAGCAAGGAGCATGTGGAGAGACGCAGGGGACTCTTTCAGCCAGATGTCTGCCTTGACCCCAGTTTAAAGTCACTCAGCAACTGACTTTCTTTCAAACAACTTGAAGCAGTAATAATTGACTGAGAGTTACTTAGAAAGAGTAGCCCTGGTAAAAATCTGAAAGAACAAAACGCTTTCATAACTACACAAGTCTACAAACCCGTCTGGCCAAATTTAGCTGAGCCTGGACAGGATTAGCAAACGACCTAATGCCCCCAAATCTGCGGGAGGCGGCCTCTGCTGACCCCTGGCGGTCAGCAGCCAGAGTCCGGCTGCACGGTGACCCACTCGATTCACTGACCCTCTTTATGGCTGGTATGGTCACCTGTGGCCATGGGGCTGAGCCTTGAGGGTCCAGGACAGCCCTGGAAGGGTTCCTGGATGGTACATAGAAGGAAAGCAGGCAGAAAGTCTCGGGCAGAAGGGACAAGGTCGTCCGGGAGGGGCCAGGCGTCGACGATGGGCATCCTGGGCAGGTGAGTACTGCAGGGAGCTACACCAGGCCCCCCACCGGCTGCCTGATCCTGGAGGGGTCCCCCGAACCAGAGGAAGGAGCTGGACTCCCAGACCCAACCCTGATCAAGTGTTGTGAGAGCCCTTCCAGGTATTACTGAGCTCTTCTCTTTATCCTCCCGGCGTCTTTGGGGTCAAACTCTGCAGAGCATCCGAGCCCCGACAGCGCACAGGCCCTGAGCGGGGAGCGGGAGATGGGCATGGAGCCGCCCGGCCCTCAGGAAGCAGGCAAGGTGCCCAGCTGGAGGACCACCCGTCACTGTCTAATCTCCGCTGGGAAGTGGAAACTGAGGAAGGGGGTAGCGTCCTGGAACGGAGGGTGTGAAGACGCCAGGACTGGAGGAAATAGAAAGGCGGATGTCGCTGGGGACATTCTGAGGACGGGCCAAAGGATTCTACGCCAGGGGAGGGCCTGGCGGGCTGGGACCCGGAGCGGGGCAAGGACCATGGGGCACCGTTGAGGGCTCGGAGCAAGAGGACGCCGAGCGGCAGCTGCTCTGTGGAGGAAGGGCCTCGATGGCCACGGAATGGCAGGTCGGCGGAGGCGGAGGCACAAGCAGGCGGGAAAGCACGCAAGGTGGAGATAACCGCTAATGATAACTGGGAGAGAAAACTGCTGCGGGGAGGTGGGGGCTAGCCGGCTTCGGCTCCCGCGCTGCGCCACAGCCCCGCCAGGAGGCGCCGCTGCCCCGCAAAGCTACTCCCGGCCTCTGGCGGCCACCGAAATCCCGGGCTGCGGCCTAGAGAGGCCCCGGAAGAGGTGGGGCAGCGTGCTCCGAGGCCGCTTCCGGCTTCGGCTTTGCCGGGGGGCGGGGGCCGGAGTTGGGGGAGGACGCCGTGGGCGGGGCGTGGGTGAGAGGACTTGGGCGGGGCAAGAGCTAGGGGATGCGAGGGGGCTGCGGTGGGCAGGGGCGAGGTCAGGTAGCGACCTGTGATCTTGCACCCTGCGCGGCTATCGGCTCCACGCCTGATCCTCCTAGCCTTTTACTTTGTGAAGTGCCGTCCTGGAATCCCTGGGGTCTGGTCGAGGAAGGCTTCCTGGAGGTAGAGGGGTGCACAAAGCCGAGAAGCAGTTATGAGGACGTTGAGAACTCCTTTAGACCGATCTTTATGTGTTTGAGCTACGCCCATTTGGAAAGAGAGGCCAAGACTGCAGGGAAGGCTGGACGCGGGGTGGTGGGGAGATGGTTTGTGGGGGTTGGGGCTGGGGACCAGCCAGCCCAGACTTGCTGGAGGAAACAAAAACTCAGCCCAGTTATAATTGCCTGCCCCCCTTCCTTATTTCAGAAGACACAGGACAGCCCTATCCCCAAAGGCTTCACTCCATCACCCTCATATGGGGGCCACCCCCTGCCTCCCTGCCTTCTCTCTTGTCCTCAGGCCATACTCCTCAAAGAAGCCAAAGGAAATTTTAAAATAGTAGATCATATCATTCTACCTGAAAAACTCTCCAGTTGTTTCCATCACACTTGGAATACAATTTAAACGCTTCCTTGCCCATGGACTCTACCTGCCCCTGCTGACCTCCACCCCGGTGCTAGCCCACAGACCTGACATGCCATGCTGGCCCTCGCCCTAGGGCCTTTGCACTGGCTGATACCTTCTCAGAAGCTTTTTCTCCAACATCCTAAAACAACTCCTGACCAGGCCATTTCTGTAACTCTGTCTAGTTGACTTTGGTTGTAGCATTTGCTCCCTACAGTACAGGGAGAGCAATGCTATATGCTTCCAGGGCTCAGTCATGAGCTTCACTCCCAGGATAGGTCCCCAGGATAGGTCCCCCTCTCCCCTATTCCTCCCCTCCTCCTCGTCACCATCCATAGGAAGCCCCTGAGCCCAGGTGGCATGGTGTATCTTGCTGGGCTGCTTGCTGTTGCATCACCTTCATTAGGGCTGTTTTTGCTTCTTCATTAAATTAAATTCCAGGAAGCAGTGCTAATGACAGTCCTAACGAGTCATGGGAGAGGCTACCAGCCCCAGCCTTTGGACAGCAATGGTAGGGAGGACTAGGCAATAATGCGAACAAGGCAACAAAGCAGTGGCTCCTGGGGATAGAGTTGATTATCATTTCCCAGGCCTCCAAGGACCCTGGGCTTCCCAGAGGAGGTGGCCTTTGGAGGCTGTGTATGTGGTAGGCAGAGTGACAGATTGGACCATGAGCTCTTCAAGGATAAGAAGAAGGAGGAAGCTTAGTTCAGACGTTGGACTGAAAGCCCTGAGTGCTCCCTGGGTTCCCTGTTAGGGCCTGGGCGGCTCCTCCCCAGTTATATCAGGAGCACGCTGAATGCCAGGACCAGTTGGGTTTGCAGGGCTAGACATGAGTCACTGGTTTGGAGATGCTGCTGCTACTACCTCAGCATCTCCTGGGGACTTGGGAGCCCCCTGTGTGCCTTACTCCTCAGGGATGCTTCATGGCTGTCCCCTCTCACACCGTGTCTTCTTGTTCTCACTGTTCTGGCCAAGCTAGCTTCCTTTCTGGTTCAGGAACATTCATTTCCTTCCCACCCCAGGGCCTTTGCACTTCTCGTTGCCCCCACCTCACTCTATACTGGCTTGTCACATGACTGGTCCCTCCCCATGATTCAAAGTTCCCCTCCTCAGACTGTTTTCTCCTGCACACACCTCCCAGTGGCTCTAGTGTCACCCTCTTGATTTCCTCCGAAACTGTAAAATTCCATTTCCCCGTTTACTTGTTCAGTGTGTGCTCCTCAAGGGCAGGGTCCCAGCCCGTCTCCCTTACCCTAGAGTTCTCCGTACATTGGCACACAATATGTTCACAGAAAACAGTGGTTGAACAGATGAGCCCTCCCTCTAGACCCTCCTGCACTCTACTCCCTGTCCCCTGACTCACACAGCCATGTATCAGGTTGGACCCCCTTGCCTAACCCAGAAACTTCTGGGCAAGGAGTACTGGGGCATGAGTTCTCCAGGCCAAAGCCAATGATCTCTGAAGGGGGTGGATGACCAGGAAGGGGGACCTTGGGGCCCCAGCCGCCAGGCTTGGGACTGTTCCTCTCAGGGGCAAGAGAGGCCTGGGAAGAGAGGTCTGGCAGGGAGGGGGAAGGGGGGAAGGATGGTTGACTCTAATTTCAGAACTGCTGCTAGACTAAGAAGCAGGAAGGGGAAAGTGCAGGAGATGGACCAGGAGGTGGAGCCTCACCCAGAGCTGAGCTGCAAGAGGGAGCAAGAGATCTGCAAACTGAAGCTGCCAAGGCCCTCTCTGCAAGGCTCTGATTTGGTGGTCACAGGTCCTTGGCCAGAAGTTCTCTGCCACCTAGAAGCCATGGATGTGGGGTAGTCAGGATCCTGGACTCTGGGCAACCTAGGGTCCTGCCTGTTCCTGGACTTTGGGCAGAGACACACATACCCACCCTGAAACTGCCTTTGGGGAAGTGCTGCAGCTTCCCCTTCCTGAATACTGTGGGCTAGGGCGTCATAGTCCACTGAGGGGGGTCTCCTCACCCTGCTCAGGGATGGTGCTTGGTAGGAACTCAGGACAAGCTGGACCTGCTCTGTGGCCTGTGGTGAGCCCCAAGGCTGTTCTTCCTATAGGGGTGAGCCAGCAGCTGCCACTTTTCCATTCTAGCTAGAGGGCCACCCTCAGCTTTGCTGATATCATTTCAGTGTCCTTTATGGTCTAGTCCAAGTGGTACTGGGCTGGTGGGCACAGGGACAAGTCTTGCCTCTGGTGCTCATGAGGCCCTGGCTAGGCAGTCACCCTTTGTCCCCAAAATGACCTCTCCTGAAAGGACCCTGGATTCCTGAGTATGAAGGAACCAGGATGCCTGTGACATACCTCACTGGGTGACTGTGGATGGGTCCTGGCCCATTCTGAGTCAGTTCACTCAGCTGCAAAGCAAGAGGTTTCTCCTGCTCTCACCCTTGATCTTCTCACTGGTCCTTCCCCAAATCTACTCTCTCAGTACTACCTCTCTACCTTTGCATATGCTGTTTCCTCTTCCTGGAATGTTTTTCCTCACTGTTCTCCCTCTGGCATTTCCTACCACCACCAAGAAAGCATCCTGACCTTCCCAGGCACCACTGATTTTCTCCCTTCTCTGCACATACAACTACAGAGAATATTTTTATAGGGACAGCAAGATGAGTTGTTTATACCCCTTCTAGCTCCAGGATGAGAAGAACCCTGGTAGAGTGGGATAGTTTGTATAATTCATTTATTTAACTTGACCACCCTGCAAGGAGCCTGGAATCTCTCCTGGGTGGGAGAGACTTGCTGCCAGGAGAGTGATGTCTGGCTGGGGAAGGGGAAGCCCCAGGACAATAGGAGTCAGAGAGGTCCAGCTCACAGACAGCAAAAGCCAGGGAGGAGGGATTAGCTTATGGAGTAGGGGAATCAGAGGGGAAGTGCAAGGGATGGAGAGGACAAGGCAAGCCAGATGGTTGGCATGCCAGTGTGTTGCAAATGGAGGGAGACAAGGTGGATTCTTGGATGTGGAAAGCCCCTATAGGGCCTTACAGAAATCACTACTGTAACAATTCACTCCTGTGGAGGCCTTTGGGTGTGCCATGCAGGTTTTGAACATTTAACATGTTTCATCCCTTAGTCCTGACCTCAGCCTGCGCATTGGGTATGTATAACTGTTAGACCCATTTTACTGATAAGAAAACTGAGGCACAGGGAGTTTCTGGTACTTGTCCAGATTAACAGGCAGCTGGCAAGTTTGCAGACTGCTCCCCAAAGTCCTTGCTACCAACTGCCACTCCGCCAGAGTCCAAACTAGTGTGTGTAGGCTTTATCCTCAGGGCCCTGGGAGCCACAGAAGGTTTGTGAGCAAGGGAGTGATGTGTCTTCTTGCAGTAGGATCCCTTTGGCTGCCATGTGGAAGATGGATTGTAGGAGAAACAGGAAAACCAGAGAGGAGGCTGGAGGCCTAGACTGGGAAACAGTGGGGACAGAGAACAGGGACAGATTTGAGGGACAATTGAGGAGGGGAAGAAGCTGATAGCATGTGGGGGATGGGTGGAGGGTCACTGCTCTGGCTGGTGGAGGGGGCCATGAAGTGTTGGAGAGCCCAGGAGCAGGGGCCATGGGATGGAATGTACCTAGTTCTGGACAGTGTGGGTTTGTGGTGCCCCATCCTACCCCGCCTCCATAGATTGGGGTCTGTATCGCACCCACCTCCTGAGAGCTGGGCCTCCAAGGGGCTGACAGGTTCTCCCTGTTGCCTGGCAACTGAGAGAGCTGTTGGCTGTTGCTAGGAGCAGGCTAGGGAGGCCAGAGGAGGGAGGATAGGCTCTCAAGCCTGGGGGTGGGGCCAGCAGTGGTGGGGGGCGGGGGGAAGGGGCTTGCCTTGGAGCTGGGTGGGTTTGTAGTCTGTGCGTGGACAGACTGTGTTGTTCTTGGCTGGGTGCACGCATTTTCATAGTGTGTTCTGTGGATTTGAGACATGATGGAGGCTGCATGTGGATGAATAGAGCATATCTCTCTCTGTCCCTGGTGGGCATTATATGTTTTCACCGTGTTTGCTGCATGCCTGTGGCAGTGCCTGGGTGAACTTTGGCTCCAGGCAGGAGGGAGCCCTGGAGGAATCACTGGAGGACTTACGGGCCAATGACTCCTCCACAAGGAAGACATTCATTTAGGGAGACACGGACACTCTAGGGAGAACAGCCACCCTGAGGATTGGAAGCTGGAACAAGGTGTTTGCCAGGGTAGTAAGGAGGTGGACTGTGCTAAACAGGGGGCTGTGGGTGGCCAAGCATTGGTGACAAGCTCCCTGCCTGGCTTCCTGCACCTACCCTGTCTTAGGGCTGGGGTCTCCCTGGCTCATAGCACTGGGGCCACACAGGACACTTTCCTGGGTAGTCCTTGGCAGACCCTTCAAATGTCCAATCGAGGTTGGAGCTGTGGGCTTCACCAAGAACGACTTGAAATTAGTTCAGGTAGAACCACTGCTGCCTCCACCTCACTTTTGCCCAACCATAGTGTTGTACCCACTGCCCAGTGGGGACAGGCTGCATAAGGGTGGGGCATGGGATCATATCCTCCCCCAGAGGTGGACAGGCCATAGAAGGGACAGGTCATAAGATCATAGCCACTTTTGTTTACAGAAGTCCAGGGGCAATAACTTACTTTCTCTCTCTTTCTCTTTCTCTCTCTTTCTCCCCTGCCTCCCTCTTATCTGCTCTCCCTCTCCCCCTTGGGTCCTGGTTGCCTGGTCCCACACTAGAGTCCAGGATAGCTGCCTGCAGGAGAAATGCCTCCCAGCAGCAGATCAGGGAAGGATGGACAAGTCTTGGATGACTAGAGAAGGCATCCAGCTGAGAAGGAGACAGCCTGGGCAAAGGTGTAGAGGTGGCAATCGACTTCATCATCATCGTCGTCATCATCATTATTATTATTTTGATTTGCTGCAACCTAGAGAGAGAAGGGGGCAAACCCTCCTTAAGACAGAAAACCGCAGTCCAGAAAGGCCCCTGGGTTCTGTAGATCCCAAAACAAGTTTATTGGGTTCATTAACTTTAACAAGGGACGAAGACACGCCTCCTGCAACCTACTCGACAACTCGCAGAAATTCCTAGGGCTGGTTCCTGCGCGGCCCGCGAGGGCACCGGATCCCCACCCTCGGGCCAAGAGCTCTGCCCGCCCCGCGGTCCCTCAGCCGGCGCTCCACACCCAATCGGAGCCCGGCCCCGCCTGCAGCCGGCCAGAGCCCGAGGCCTGGGCTTGGCTCCTCCCCTATTCCCTTCGCTCCGCTTGGCTCCCCCCCACCCCAGCACAGACCGGAGCTTGGGAGGAGCCCACCTTGTCCCTGCACTCGGCCGCAAGCCAATCACCAGCCCCGAATCTCCTCGGGCCCTACCTCCAGGCCCGCCCCGGCCCAGTCTTCGGCTAAGCTAGCCCGAGCCCCACCCCCGGCCCGCCCTGCCGTGGGTGCGCGGCGGCCGGGAAGGCGCCTCCCGCAGACGCTCGGAACTGTCGATCCGAGAGCTGCCCGCTGAGGGCCGGCGGCGGGAGCGGAGTGGGTCGGGCGGGGCCGAGCCGGGCCGTGGGCCGTGTGGGGGCCGGGCGGCGGCCGGGCCGGCGGACGGCGGGATGGGCTGCACCGTGAGCGCCGAGGACAAGGCGGCGGCCGAACGCTCTAAGATGATCGATAAGAACCTGCGGGAGGACGGAGAGAAGGCGGCGCGGGAGGTGAAGTTGCTGCTGTTGGGTGAGGCCGCACCCCGCGCTGGGACCCTTGATTCCCGGCTCGAAAACCCAGACAAGGACTTTAACTTCCAGACGGGGGCTTCAAACTTCCAGACCTAGCCTGGACCCCCAGGCCCAGCCTGGCCAGGACCCCCAAATAAGGGTTAGAAACTCTGGGTTGGTCTAAACCTTTGGTCCTATCCCAGACTCCAGATCAGACCCCCAACTCATCCCAAACCCCTCAAAACCAACAGTGCCCTAACACTGTCTGCCCAGAATGCTGCTTGACCATCCACTCTTGCTAACCAATCTCACAGAACTTCAGAGTCCCTACCTTGTCCTTGCATCCTTCCCTAGAGTTTATCCAAACCCCCAGAACCTCACTTGGTCCCCACCCTCAGGCTCCACCTGCTTCTTCTGTTCCTATTGGGCATGAGCATCCCTTGGGCCCCTGCCAGGCCTCCACCCACTCTCCCCTAACCCTTCTGTGCCCCATCCCTATTCTGGAATCTGTATCCTCCACCTGTGCACTCTGACCCCAAGGGACCTCTCAAGTGGGAAACTGCTCTTGAGTCCTCTCCCCACCTCGAGCCCCTTCCGAGACCTGAGACCCCTGCTTCCTGCTTCTGGCCCACCAGATCCCTCCTTTGTAGGCATCACTCCTCAAACCCTCTGCTCCCCCTCCCTTAAGTCCTCTCCCCCCACCCGGCCTTCCTCAGGTTCCTCCACCCCTCCTGCACCAGACGGGCTGGGCTGGGAGGAGGGGGCCCAGGGATTGGAGAAGGCCTATGCTGCATTAGGCAGACCTCCAAGGGGCTGGACTGAGACTCCACTGGTGGTGCTGAGGGAGGGGGCTAGGCCTCAAGCTTCCCACGGAGGTTCTGCTGGCTGTATGTTTCCCAGTTTCCAAGGCCAGTCTAGGAAGTAGGAAGGAGTATGGAGGAGTTGGGGTTGTGGTCACCTCCAAGCCTGGGAAGATGGTGACTGCTGGAGGGGTGGGGGGAAGTGGAAGTGGTGAGACAGCCGACATATTGCTGCTGCCCCGTGGCCAAGGAGATCTGCTGATAGGTACTGGGCTTCCCACACCCCTTCTGGGCTAAAAGGCCTGGGACGTGGCCTCCGAGGGCTTGCTGCATCTTGGGGCCCTATGAGCGTTAGTGGTACTGGCTGAATGAGGGGTTGAGGGGCTGCTGGGGTTGGGCCAGAGTGCCTCTGAGCATCTGCGACGCCTCATCCTTTGCAAAGACAGTGGATCTGGTGGTTGTCCCTGTCCAGCTTCCCACTGCGGAGCAGGGGTGGTGCCTAGTGTAAGCCTGATTTTAATTTGGGGGGTTTCAGGGTTGGGGGAAGGGAGGCCCTTGCAGCAGCGCAGCAGTGTTATAGGCTGGATAGAGTATGGGGGGTGTGGCCCTCAGCCCCAGAACTGCCACAGGCCCCAAGGCTGTGAAAAATGGGGCTTTTTGTGCTGGGCCTGTGGCTAAGGAACAGCACATATGTCCATTATTGGACCATCTGTTGACTGTCCCGGCAGGCCCAGCCTTGGGGGCACAGCCCCAGAGGTTTCAAAATGGCATCCGCTCCGCTGCTGCCGGGGAGGAAGAGAAGGGGCGGGAAGGGGCGGCGGCCCAGCCTCCTGGGCTGCTTTGCGTTGGGCGCTTGCCTCTTCCTGTCTCTGCTGTGAGTGCAGCAGCGGCAGTGAGTGGGTGTCGACGCGGCGGCGGAATGCCCGTCGCTGCTGCTGCTGCCCGCTGGGCCTAGGGAGGGCACTTCCGGTGCCACTGCCTCCCAGTGCCCAGCAAGGAACCTGTAGCCAGCCTCTCCCCAGGCTGATTGCAATTATTCTGGTGGCTGAGAGGTGTGGAACTGGAACATAGGGCTGGAGACACAGTGCTCCTGGCCAGTTCTGTGCCCGACTCCAGAAGGGTCCCTCATACCACTAGGCTTGTGCCTTGGAGCCTAGCTCAGCTCTTGGGCCAGACAAGGTGGGATCTAGCAACCCCTCCCATACTGGGCTGGCAGCAGCCAGGGGTGCAAGGTATGGCTCAGCACTTTCTAACCTGGGGAGTCTATCCCAGTGTCCTGCCCCTCTGGACTTTGCTTCCTCTGTTTGGGCCAAAGCAGTGCTCAGGCTCAGGATGGGGAGAACAAGAGTTTCATGGAGGTTCCTGTGGGGGATGCAGGGTGGGGGTTAAGACCCTGCAGAGGGTGTGATGCAAAGGGCTGAGACCAAGCTCTGCCTGATATTGAAGACTCAGTCTGCCCTGGCTGACTGGGGACAGGTCCTAGCTTGAGCCATCTCTTCTCCATCCAGGTATAAGGTGGCAAGGGGAGCCCAGCTGTGGCAGGTTCAGAGTTCTGGGCGCCTGTCCCAGGTAGCGGGAGACTCTGTCAGGGCAACGGCACTCAGGCTGGGCAATTGCCAGCCTTCCCTCCCAGCCAGAACCACGCCTGCTGCCCCACCCACACACTGGCTCCCTCCAGTCCTGGGTAGCCCTGCCAGCAGGCAGGCAAAGTCACTGTCACCAGGGCAGAGGCAGATGTGGTACATACTGGCAAAAGAGTTTTTCCTGGCCACTTGGTTGGGGGAGCAGAAGAGCTGATACCAGTCCTACTCCAAGGATACTTACTCCCCGTCCCTACCCAATTCAGCTTTAGTGACCAGCTAGGCCCAAGTGGGATTTGGGGCTTTGGCCTGGGCATTTAGGAGAAAGGAAGCCAGAGTGTGTGGGGGGGAGTGGGGGGAGCAGGAGTCTCTGATTTGGGATGGGCTTGTGTGGAAAGCCTCACAGAGAAAGGAGACAGTATCTGCTGTTGGCTCCAGGAAGTCTTCAGAGTGTAAATACAACAGTTCTCCCTTGCCCCTGGGACTTTGCATCTGTTGTTCCCTACTTGATTGTTCTTTAAAACTTTATTCAGGGATCACCTCCCAGGATCCTTCCTTGACATCCTCCCTCCACGGAGGCTACTAAAACATCTCTGACTCCCGATGCTACTGCTTTCCGCCTTCAGAGTGTTGTATTTGCCCAGCTGCCCTCCCTTGAGACTGCAGGGGCAGGGCTGTGTCCTCTTCATTTCTGTGCCTAGAATGGAGCCTGGCACCTATTGGGTTGTTGAACGAAGAGTCCTCTGAGCTTGGTTTTAGGGATGGGTAGAGGAGAAGTAAGGAGGTGGTCACTGAGCCACAGTTTGGCATACCGTGGGCAGGTGGCAGGGGCCCAGTGCAGGCCCAATGACCAGGGTTAAAGGGACACTGAGAAAAGTTCTTCAGGTTGTTTTCTCCTAGCCCCACCACAGGCTGTGCTGGCAGCTTGGAGTCAGCCCTTTCCCCAGCCTGTGAGGAACTCCTGCTGACCAGCCTGCAGCCTGTCACAGGGCACAGCACATAGTAGGGACTCCAACTGTTCATATGGGAGAGTAGCTTCGTATTCTTATTTCCAACTCAGGCTGTTTTGGGACTGCTGCAGGGCTGCTGTTTCTGACACTCCAATAGCTAACAAAGCCTGAGCTGGCTGCTCCAGCTGTCAGCGGCTGGGGCTGCCCCACAGCCCTGGGGCTCAGACCAGGGCAATGCTGCAGAAGTTCTGGGCCTGGCCAGTGTAGAGACTGAGCATAGCAAGGGCTCAATTAAGTGTACCAAAAGAAAAGGGAGTTAGGTGACTTTTGTCCCGTCTGTCTCTGGCAAAGGGCTAGCATACTATAGGTGCCTAATAAATGCATATGGAAAGAATATGGAAGCTATTGCATATGGAATGTGTATGGAAGCTATTGAACACCTCCATGAACAGGGTATGGCTCCCAGGGAGAGGGATAAGTGTGATCCTGGGGCTGCCACTGGGAGCCTGGTCTATCTGGAGATTCAGATGGCAAGACTGGCCTGGGATCATGGCTGGCTGGGTAGTGGGTAGACTCTAGTGGTGCCTGTGAGGGGGACTTTGTGGAGGAGGGGTTCTCTGGGAGGCCTTGAAAAATGAACACCATTTGCCAGGGCCAGGCACTGGGGGTCAGAGGGACCAACTCAGCAAGGGCACTGCAGCGGGAAGACCTGGCCTAGATTACAACAAGGCCTTGGGTGGGTGTTTCCTGGCCTAGGGAAGGAGGCTCACCCTCCCTGGACCAATTCCTGGATTCACACAGACCTGGGTTTGAATCCCTGCTCCACCTAAGGGCACTGGCTGAGAAACCCTTTATCAGGTGAACCCCTGGCAGTTCTGCATAACCTGGGGTCAGGGGTGCCTGTCTGTAGCCACAGGTGTGGGGACAGTGCACCAAAGCCTCAAGGTATGAAAATGGGTGAGGGACCCTCTGCTGACTCTTGCAGAGCTGAGAGTTTAGTGGAAAGGGGTCTCCCACCCTAGAGGCTACCTGGTCCTAGTATGAAGGCTCTGGGAAACCCGATCCTCTGCTCTCAGACAGCTGCTCACAGCAAGTGAGGAAACCAAGGCATGCAGATAGTTGGTGCCAGCTGGAGTGACAGACTGTCCTAGGGAACTTAGGCTCAAACTCTGGGGGCCTAGAGTTGGGAGTGTGGCAGGGCCTGGGTGCCAGGTAGGCTGGTACCCAGGCGGGCCTCCAGTCTTGACTTTCTCCTCCAGCCCTCTCTTTCCCGGCTGGAGCTCATTAGCACTTGAATCGGGGGCGGGGTGGCTTGGGCCTCTGAGCCTCTTCTTCCCACCCCTCCCCCAGGCTGGGCAAGGCTTTGTCTGCAGGAGCAGGCTGGGATGGAGCTCCCACACTAGGGAGTGAGCGGGGATCCACACCATCTCTGACCCCTCTGCCTGCATCTGCCCAGTCTCGCTAGGCTCAGGCCCTGCCCATCAGCCAGTATTGGTGCAGCCAACGTGAGAAGTCAAACCTTTAGGGCAAGAGTAAGACTAGGGCTCCTATAAGGCATGCCCCTGAGCTGGGAGACTAGGTGAATCAGGGCAGCTGGAGCTCAGCTGGGGGGATCCCAGACAGATGGAGGTGGGAGTTAGGGAACCCTGGACAGAGGGCAGTGCAGGTGGTAAGGACAGAGGGAATGAGCTGTGGTTGGAGGTGGAAATCAAGCCTGCCGAAGGGGGCGGGTGGGGGGGACAGGCTTCTATGCCAGAAGCCCTGAGGTGACATCAAGCCACCCACTATGTTTGAAGTGGAGTCTAAGCTGCCACATAGGAGCTGGGCATGGTCAAGGACCGCTTTCGGACTGGGCAGCCTGTCAGCAAGTGGGGAAACCCTCCCTGTGCTGGCCTGAGAGGCAGGGTCACTGAGTGGCATTGCTGGTGTCCCAGGCCTGTGAACATTTGTTACCCAGGAAGCAGCAGCAGGTAGTGCTGAAAGGGAAGTGTGATGAGATCTCAGTGAGGTCCCTAGGTCTCTAGCTCTGCAGCTGAGATAGGGGCTGCTTGGACCATAGGCAGGCGGCACACTGGCCCTGTATACCCTGCCCTTAATCTCAGTCCCTGGCTGTGTCTCTCTTGTTCTGTCTCTAAAAGCCAGCCATTCCCTTGGCAGGAACAGGACGGAGGAAGCTTTGTCCCTCCACAAGCTCTTAGCCACTGAGGGACCAGGGCCTGCCCTGACCACACCCCAGCACAGGATGAGACCCAGAGCCCTATGGCTGCTTCCCTGACACCGTTTGTGCTGTGGGGGAGGCAGGACTGGGCAGATGGGAGCAAAGCACAGGCCAGGCAGCTGTCTCACCTTCATCTTGAGCCAGGAGTCTCAGGCTAGGAGTTCAGTGAGGACTGGGAGGGGATCAGCAGGCTCTGGTCAGGCCACAGCTGATGGCCCTGCCTAAGAAGGCTCTGCAAGGTGCCCTGGGGAGGGCAAAAGATTGGGCCCTGTGATGGTGGCCTTCGTACCTGATGCTCTCAGGCAGCCCCTTCCTCAGCTACAGGTGCAGGGTGGGGCCCTCTCTGCCCAGCCCCACCCAGCCCCTCTAGCATGGAGCTCTTGTTCTTACTAAACCCCAACCCCACCCTCACCTTGATGTTCATTCTTGGGGCTGTGGCTGCTCTTGGTGGTTTGGGAGGAATAATCTCCCAAATCTCACCAGACATTTGATGGGCTGGACCTTCAGTTTGGCCTTCTGTGTGTACTTACAAGGCTTGGAAGGTAGGGCCAGGCTGGTCTGAGCGAAGGCCTAAAGGTGGGATCGTCTAAGGCTTGTTGGAGAGAAGGTGTCCTTGTAGCTTGGGGGGATTCACGGCTGCTACAGCCTCAGGATATGCAGAGGCAGTGTTGATGGCAGCACCTATAGATCCTTATCTTGCCCCAGGCAGGGAGCAGGGAGGAGGGGGCAATGAAGTCTGCATGGCAGGGCTGGGCCTCTCAGGGAAGTGGTGTCCACACCAGAGGAAAAGGAGGAAGCAGCTGGGGGAGGAGGAGCCCAAAAGAGGAAGAAACCAAAGGGCTGCTTATTGCTGGGGTGGGGAGTCCAAGCCCAAGGGCCTCCCAGGGCTTTGCCAACGGGGGTGTCTAGGAGGTAAGCACCTGCCCAGGCTCATCTCTGCTCTCCCAGGGGCTACTCTACTGGCAGTCACTGCGTTGGGCCAGTCCAGGTAGTTCCATCCCTCGTCCTGCTCCAGGAACTGCTGGGCCCAGGATCCCAGAGAAGGTGGTGCCTCTGAGAAGGATTCCAGGCTCCTCCTTTGGCCACAGGAAGTGGTGGCTGGGAGAGGGATGCTGGCAGGAGGGCTAGCAGGAAGGCAGAGGGCTGCTCTTAGATTCTCGAGCGGCCATTGCCCTCCAAAGCCGGAAGGCCAGCCACAGGCCGAGATGAATGCCTGGAAATGGAGCAGCAGCCCCGGGATTAGCTCACTCTGGGTTTCCCCCACCTGGGGGGGGACAGAGGGGCCTTTGGCCCAGCCTAAGGATTCCCCCCTGCCACCACTGACTGGGCCTTGGGGTGACTTCACTGGGCCTCCATTTCCCCTCTGGTGATAACAGCAGCTGCCTCTGATTGAGCCTTTGCTATTGTATGGAGGTGGACTCTTCATGGTCTGATTTAATCCTGTGAGGCTGGGACTGGCTTTACACCCATTTTACTGGTGGGGAAACTGAGGCTCAGGGACATTATGACTTACACAATAAGTGGAGATGCCAAGATATGACCCAGGTAGTGACTGAGCACCTGCCCTCAAATCCTGTAGTCCCTTGGGAGTGTGTTTCAGCTGGCAGGAATTGATCAGTCAGGACAACGGGCAGATACTGTGCGGGGACATGTGTGTTCTGTATACGCCTAGGAGCCCTGCCTCAGGGGCCTTAATTCCAGGGATATTGAAAAGGGGCTGTCTGCCCTGGAATGTGGGAGCCAAGACACCATGCATGAATCTCTATACTGCTGAAATCAGAAATCTGCCATGTGGTCATGGGGGGACCTCATCCTACATACAGATGCCCCGTGTTTACTTCCCACCCTTCCTCCTAGTCCATGTCCCCTCACAGTGATGCTCATGTCATAGTTGGCAACTTAGCACTTCATTTTTCCTCTAATATTATGCTTGTTTCTCCCATAACCCCCAGTCTTAGAGGGGCTGAGACCAAGCCTGAGGAAGGCTCAGAAGCTGTTGCAGGGTGGGGGCCTTTGGGACTGGGAGTTGTCCAGATGAGTGGGAGGGAAGAGTGTCTCTGTGGGGCTCCCACTATGAGCACAGGCTCAGTGGCGATGTGTTTATGGTACCATGTGGCAGCTGAATGAAACCATGGTGTCGCTGGTGACTGCATGATGGTTAGTGAGGCCAGTTACTGAAACTCCATGGCCTCTGAATCTGAGTTTTGTGGCCTGAAGGCCCTCTCCCTTGGAGGTTCCTAGGAGTTGTGTTCTATGTTATCAGACCAGGTGGCTGAGGGGCCCAAGAGAGGCTTAGGAAAACAAGGGCAGAAGCATCCAAGCCTCTCTGGGCCATGAGGCCATGCAACCTCAGGGCCACTCAAGACTTTGGGTCCCAGAGGGCCCAATCCCTCACCTTCTTCACTGTGTGACCTCAGGCTGTTCTCTTCTGTCTTTGTGCCCAGTGCTGGGACCTGTGATGTCATGATTCTTAGCATGGTCGGTGGCCTGTGGACACATAGACAGCTGCTGGTTTGGGTTGGGCCCTGAGGCAGTTGGAGTGAGTGTGAAGGCGGAGGGAGGCTGCTCAGGGCAGGCCTTGGGCTTGGCACACTCTCTCGAGGTGTCCATTTCACAGATGGAGACACTGAGGCCCGGGCTCTGGGCACCTTACCCAGGGTCCAACCACAATGAATCAGAAGAGAGGTGGGGGTTATTCCAGTGCCTTGAGAACAGCGAAGGGATTCCTGAAATGAAGAAGCTTCCAGGAAGAGGGGTTAGCCAAATGTCCTGGCTCCTTGTGTGATGTGGGTCTGGCCCAGCATCTCCTGGCTCCTGCAGAGGGTGAGACCTGTGACCTCAGGGCCCAGTGACTAACGAGTTTCAGGGCCTCCTTTACTGCAGGCTGGCGTTCCTCACTTGGTGCCTGAGTTTCCCTGTGTACAGTGGACAGAACCTCACTGAAGGAGACACAGCCGTGCCCCAGAAAGCCCTCCCCATGTCTAGGCAGGACCCCAGGTCTCAGTTTCCCTTGCACACAGATCCCTGACTTGGCAGTAGCAAGCCAGGCCTTGGTTGTTAGCGCTTCCTTGATGGGCATAAGGAACCCCTGGAAGCTGCTGGAGTGTGGAGGGAGGGACACGTCGTGTTTGTTGGAGCATCCGGTGTAAGACGAGGCCACATGCACGGTGGGGGTATTGCAAGGCCCCTTCTGCCTCCCAGGGCCAGACCTGTGCTGAGCCTCCTTGGAGAAGAGTGCAGGGCCAAAGAGCAGCACCTGGAGGAAGGAAGAGACGCCAGGGGCGGCGCTTAGAGCGCCTTTGTCTGGCTGGGCCCTCTCCCCCTCCTTCCTATTCCCATTGTTTCTGTGTACGGAGTCTCTGCAGGCTGGGAGCTTCCCAGGGAGCGGGTGGTGGGTGGGGCACCTCCCGGAGTGGTTCCTAGCTTAGGCTGATTTTCTGAAATTACGCTCCTGGCCCTGCCCAGCCCCCACCTGTGTCTCTGGCTGCTGGGCTTGCGCTCCCTCTGCTGGTGGCCGGGCCTGGGACCCGGTGTGGACCAGGAGAGGGAGGGGGAGAGGGAAGGGGGGGCAGGAGGATGGGATCATGAGAACGGCAGGCTGGGCTGGAGATGTGGCACCTTCCTGGGGTGAGAGTAGGAGGTGGTGTGCAGGCTGCCTTTGGGGTGGGCTTCCCAGGGCTCACCCCCATTTTCCCCACTTTGCCCCACGGGGGTAGGCCGAGGGGTTGTGGCCGGGGGTGTGGGTCCGCCTGGTGCTTGCTGTGAGTTTGAGCTGGGCTGCTGCCCAAGTCTACCCTGTGGTCCCAGCCACAGGCTTATGAGAGTCTCTGCCCTCAGGCCTGCCACGTCAGCTGGCTGCTCTGCCTAGCCCATGTGTTCTAGGGAAGCCCACCAGCATGGAACTCTCTGCAGGGAGGGCTTTTACCCAGCCTGCCCAGCTTTCTGAGAGTGTGGAGTCGGTGAGCACTGTCAGCAGTGAGGCCCCTGGTCAGGAAGAAGGCCCCAGCCATGTAGGAGTGCCGGACTGTGTCGAAGGGAAGTGATGAACTCAGAGCGAAAAGCCAGCAGAGGAGCGAGTGGCTCTGCTCCTGTCCCGGCAGGGACCCACTGCTGCTCAGAATCAACCTGTTGGCCACTGCTCATCGCTCTTCATCTGTTCTTTTATCTGAAGTCTTCAAAAGCTCTCCTTCAGATTAGATGACCACAGCAGTCCACTCTGCAGGTTGCCATTGCAGTGACCAGCACAGCATGGTCGTTACAGGCTGCCGGAATGAGAGGTTTGGAGAGAATCTGTCATCTTCCAAAGGGTAGAAAAATAGTGATAACTTGAACCTCTGTGAGATCTCAGGAAGGATCAGGATGGGCATCAGAGCTGTGGCAGGTCTGGACCTTCCCCTGGCAGAGGATCTGAAAGTGAGAGGTAGGCTGGTCAGCCACTTGAGGAACCTGAGGCCAGAGAGGACAGCAGCATGTGACAGCCTCCCAGCAGATCAAAGCTTCATCTAGGAGTTTGAAGGTCCCAGATGAACGACAGCAGCGACTTGAATGCTGGGGCCTGGGGTAAGCAGCAAGTAATTGGACCTGTGAGCCCGTCTCTTGCAGCAGAGGCCCTGCTGGCCTTGTTCGGCAGGTGGGGTGTTGCTGTCTCCCTTCCCCCATTGGCTCCCTCCTCCATCGGGCTCCCAGAGTGAAAGCAGATGTTCTAATGCAGAGCAGCTGCTGGCGCCCAGCACATCACTGCGATTACTGCCTGCCTGCTGTGGGCCCAGCAGCTGCGCCACAGGGCAAGAGCTACAGAGGTTTATTCCTTGGTGAGAAGAGGTGTGGCCCAGTGAGAGTGCCAAGGCCATCCCAGGGAACCTCTGTGACTTCTCTGGTCTCACCCAGCTGGGGATGGAGCACCTGATGGGGCTCTCTGTAGGCAGGAGGGGCTGACTCCTGCCACCTTCTATTGGCTCCTTTGCAGCAATCTGGAGTCAGTTGGGGAAGCTCCTTCTCCTAAGAGGAGGGCATGGGGATGGGTCGGGGGAACTAGGTATTCACAATCAGGGTGCAAGCAAAACTCTGGGGCACATGTCAGCTTATTTGGCAGGGGAGATCCATCAGATCCCGATGGAAAAGGGGTCCAGCCAGAGTGAAAAATGAAGCTGCTGCCCCACAGTTCCCAAGGCACCTAACCTGTGCACTGCCTGAGAGCCAGGGTCTTTGCCCCACCCATTCCACCCAGGTGCTATGGCTCCAGCCACCTCTGCTCCTGGCCCCTTCTCTGCTGGAGCTGCTCCTGGGCCATGCCCATGACTCTGTCCCAGTGTTCCCCCCACTTCCTGCCTGGCCGCCAGCACCACGCCTTGTCCTACCACTCACTGCTTCCCGCCTGAGTCACAGCTGCTAGAAGGACAAAGGGACAGCCCTGCATCCAGGGTTAGAGGTTCCATGACCTTGTTTTACTTACCTGTCAAGTGGGGCTCTTTTTGCAGTGCCCCTGCTGAGGATGGAGATTCCCTCCTAACTCTTAGAATTTGAGAGAGAGGCCTCAGGAGGGGAAACTGAGACTTGAAGGAAACAGGGCAGAGGGCCCTCAACTGGCTGGGGCAGGGAGCAAGTGTCCTGGCTCCCAGCCCTGCTTTCTCAGGTGCTGCCTGCCTCGGCATCTACTAGGTCTGCTGTTGCTAGGAAAATCAGATGCAAAGCGAGTTTGTGCTGTCATCCCTATCACTGGGCAGGTTCATAGAGTGGCCCACACCACCTACAAAGAGAGTGGCCAAAGGGCAAGATACCCTCTCCACCCCTATTGGCCAGATAGGGAAACTGATGCATCAGGTGGGCAGGGGTCCCAAAGTCACACAGGAGGGGGCAGCCTTCACCCTAGATCTCAGGTCCTCTGTGCCCTGGACATCTATCCGCCTCTGAGTCTCAGTTCACTTGGCTGAGGCCAGCATGATCAGTCTGCTGCATGATCAACTTCAGCCTCTTGGCCTCCGCTCCACTAGTGGGGGCCCCAGTCCTGGCTGAGACTATGGCTCTTGGCTCTTCCTCTGCTCCAGGATGTGCCCCTTCCTCCTGCTCTGTGGGAGCATGTGCGAAGCCACTGCTCCCCTCACTGCCCTCCCTGCCTCAATGGGTGTTTGGGCCCCGGCAGGGGGATGGGCCTCCATGATGGAGCATCACTATAATGCTGCTTTCAGACCTCTCCTCACGTCCCCACTTTGGTGGTGGAGGAGTATTAGTATGTGAGATCCTGGCTGCACCTCTGCCACACAGCCCAATGGGGAGGGAGTGACGCTGCCATCTGACCCCAGCCCACACCCAGGCAATATACTGTGCCTGGTGCTTCTAGTGCCCAGGGGCTGAAGTGATAGAGGGCACTGCTACCCCAGCAGCTGCCCCCCTGCCTGCCCAGAGCCTGCACCCCTGCCCCCAGCCTGGGAAGCGGGCCTGGGACAGTCAGAAGCCCAGTGATCCCAGGCACCTGGTGGCATTTGTGAGGAGGGTGGCCGCTGGGATGTGGACATTCCCAGACCACTCCTGTAGGGCCACAGCTACGCCTCAGTCTCACCTGGGAAAATGTGGGTCTTGGGTAGGGGCTGAAGGCAGGCAGGACCCCTGGGGAAATCCACCGCCCTGTCCCATGCCTGCTGTGGCTTGTTGAGTGCTGCAGGGACTGGGACCAGAGTCTGCCCAGGCAGGCAGGGAGTGAACCCAGTGACAAGTGCAGCTGGGATCTGAGGACTGCATGGCCCAGCTGCTGTACGAGGCCCTTAGGACAGCTCGAGGAGGTACCATGTGGTGGGCAAGGTGCACTACCCACAGAGGGGACTGTAACTGTGTGACTTCTACCTCTCTGCATCTCAGCTTCCTCATTTGTTAGGGGATGAGGAAAGAACCCATCTCCCAGGATTGCTGTGCAGAGATTACAAGATTAAAGTCAGTAGTGGATGTGGTAGACATGGAACAGCATCTGGCTCACAGTGGGTGCTGGTCACAGCCCTGCCATTATTATTATTGCTGCTCCTGTTAGTCCGTGTCAGCATCTTCATCCTCTGACATGGTCTTGACTAGCCCCAAGGGATTGGGGGGTGGGGGCAGAGTCCCTAAGTTTGACCTCCCCACAGTCCCCACCACCCACCCTGCTAAGCTGCACAGAGTGACAGACCTGCCACAGTGATGAGGAGAATTGGGACACTATGGATGGCGCATGGGGCAGGTAGGCCCAGCAAGGGGAACAGCATGAGCAAAGGCCTGGAGGTGGCAAGAGGCAGTGCCTGGCAGGTGCAGGTGTGGCTGGCAGTGATGGGGCAGGAGCAGAGGGTCTGGGGAAAGGCTGGGAAGAGAGTGGGGTCCAGCTGAGGGCCATTCTATCTGGAACTCAGGGCAGGGAGCAGCAAGGGACTGAGGGGAGGCCTTGCCCTCACTCCCTCTAGCCCCCAGCCTGTTCTTCACACTTCCCTGCATAGACTTCCTGGGGAAGGCAGGTTCCTGGGCTGTACTACTCAAGACCTGGCTCTGTGTGTCTGGGATGGGACCTGGGAATCTGCTTTTGTAAACACCCTCCCAGAGCATTGTTTTGCAGGGTCTGAACCACATTTTGAGAACCAGGCATCATGGTTCCATGCAACCCCTTGCCCTTCTGAGTCTGGGCTGCATCACTTTGGACCAAGACTTTTCTGAGCCTCAATTTCCGAGCTCCTCACCTGTAAAATGGGAACAGAAACAGTATATGCTTATGGGGCTGCCATGACAAACATAGGGGAGAATGCAGCAAATCTCCCAGTACCAGCTAAAGACAAACATGGGGCAGGGGCTCTACCAGGCCAGGGAAGAAGCTTGAGTCAGTACAGGGGTATGTGTGGGTATGTGTCTGTGAGAAAGAGAGAGGGAGAAATACTGTGCATCTCCCAGGTGTTAGTCTCCATCTGCTCAGTGCAGACCTCAGCTGAGCGAGCAGAGGGATGGGCTTTGGGCCATAACTGGGAGGCAAGGGTGTGACATTGCCTCTGCTTAGGCCCCTGGCAGTTAAGGCTCAGAGCGTGGGGAGAAGAGGGGCTGCACCCTCCTGGAGTATGCAGGGTGCCTTCCTGCCAGCTCTGCCTGAGATGCCGTGTTATCCAGCACCCACTACACAGGGTGGCAAGCCTGCGTATGTGCAAACAACAGGGCTGGCTTCAAGTCTCCAGCCAAGCCCTCTGAACTCAGCCAGGGGGAATGGGCAGTCACGGTGGGCAGTGGAGCTTGTGGGTGGCAAAAGCCTGCAGAGAGTCTGCCATGGGGCACAGGTGCTCTGGGTTGCCTTGACCACTGTGGCCCTGCCAACTGCACCATGAGAGCTCGAGTGCCTGCCAGGCTCAGCTGCCTACATCTTGCTGTGCAACGATGGGCAGAGTGAGTTCTGCTTCCAGGGCTGCAGGTGGCTGGGCACTTGTTGCACACCTATGGGGCCCTCTTGGCCTGCCCTCTAACCACCTGTGCCCTCTGTTCCAGGTGCTGGGGAGTCAGGGAAGAGCACCATCGTCAAGCAAATGAAGTAAGTGCTGAAATGGAAGGCAGCTCCCAAACCTGGTACTCCCTTAAACCTTAATTTCCCCTCCTCTTCCTCTGGACTTGCACTGCCCCTGAGTACAGGCCCAGCCAGTCTTAGCAAGGCCAAGGACCTTCTCAGAGACAGTCATCTACCCTCAGGTCCCAGTGGGTCAGGGGCAGTTTCCCCTTCTCTGAAGCAGGTCCCTGTAGGCCCCAGCAGCCCCAGACAGCCATAGGAACTCCCTGTGCTCTGGGGACCCTAACCCCTCACCCCTGGCTGTCAGGATCATCCACGAGGATGGCTACTCCGAGGAGGAATGCCGGCAGTATCGGGCAGTCGTCTACAGCAACACCATCCAGTCCATCATGGCCATCGTCAAGGCCATGGGCAACCTGCAGATTGACTTTGCCGACCCCTCCCGCGCGGTATGTGCACCCTGCCCCACCCTCCCCCACCTCCCAAAAAGCTTCAGAGCAAGTCTTGTCCTGGGGAACCTGAGAATACCCTAGCTTGGGCCCCATTCCAGAAGTCTCCCTGCCTCTGACAGGCAGGGTGGGGGTGCATTCCTTCAACTGGCTGACCACACACCGCTGTGCACAGGACGACGCCAGGCAGCTGTTTGCACTGTCTTGCACTGCCGAGGAGCAGGGTGTGCTCCCTGAGGACCTATCCGGCGTCATCCGGAGGCTCTGGGCTGACCACGGTGTGCAGGCCTGCTTTGGCCGCTCAAGGGAGTACCAGCTCAACGACTCAGCCGCCTAGTGAGTGCTCCAGGGGCTGGGCAGGGGATGGAGGAGGTCTGGACTACAGGCTGGATTGGAGGGCCTGCGTACCCCCCAGAGGATACTGCTGGTCTCTGTTTATGAAGTTGATGACTGTCAACCAAGGCCTTGATGTTTTTGGCTTGAGTGGGGGTGGAATGGATGGTACTGAAAAGCCAGGAGGAATGACAAGTGGGGTGGTTTATCTAGCACATCTGTTCTGGCCTATTGAGTTTGATCTGTCTCCACAATCATTGTTTTTTTTTTTTTTGGAGACAGAGTCTTGCTTTGTTGCCCGGGCTAGAGTGCTGTGGCGTCAGCCTAGCTCACAGCAACCTCAAACTCCTGGGCTTAAGCAATCCTTCTACCTCAGCCTCCCGAGTAGCTGGGACTACAGGCATGTGCCACCATGCCCGACTAATTTTTTCTATATATTTTTAGTTGTCCAGCTAATTTCTATCTATTTTTAGTAGAGACGGGGTCTTGCTCTTGCTCAGGCTGGTCTCGAACTCCTGAGCTCAAACGATCCTCCCACCTCGGCCTCCCAGAGTGCTAGGATTACAAGCATGAGCCAGCACGCCTGGCCTGTCTCCACAATCATTCTAAAGAACATTTGCTGCCACCTACTCTGTGCCAGGCCCTGTACAAGGCTTCAGGGACAGTGATGAGTGGAGCAGACAAGTCTCCGTGCAGTGACAACTTAGGATATCACTGTCATGCTGGGTGGGGGTAGTCCAGAGAAGGGACTGCCTCCGCTGAACTCTGAACGAGAGTTGGCCAGGGAAGGATGAGCAAAGGGATTCCAGGCAGTAGAGAGCTGGCTGTGCTTGAGGACACAGAGGCTGTTCAGGCTGGCTGGAGAGAGGGCCACAAGGAGGGAAAGGGTTTTCTGGGAGGTGACAGGTGTGCATGCAGGTTGGAGCCCAGGACTCAGTGGGGGAATTGCAGGGGGTACTGGAGTTCCAGAGGCGTAACACATCTGGACCCTTTGGGCCTGGCCCACACTTCTGATCGCCTTCCCTGCAGTACCTACCACATGCTAGGACTGGTGCAGGGCAGACAGACTGTTAGCCAGTGAGGGTGGCTGCAGGTCTGTAGGAGACATCCACAGGTTTGGGATGGTGCCACAGATAGGCTGCTGTCCCTGTACTCTAATCTGCCCTCCCTTATCTCTGCTTAAGCCATTCCCTCTGTCTGGAATACGCTTTTGGCTCCTACTGCCCATCTAATCCTGAGCCCACCCAGAGAGGGGCTGGACCTTGGCAAGGGCAGGTAGGAGGAGGGTCTCACCTAGCTGTGATTCCTGAGCCCTGCCCCAGTTACATGGACAGCCTCCTCCCAACCTCCTTCTGTGGCCTGAATGCCCTCGTGAATGTGACCCCGCAAAGGAGCTGTGAAGTCACAGCCAAATGCTGCAGGGGCTTCCAGGCCTCAGTGCCACCCTCCCTGAGGTCACAGGCTCAGCCACCAGAGAGTTTGTGGGTTATAGAGACAGGGAGGGGTGAGCCCTGTCAATCGTTGCCACCTCAGTGCCCACAGTATTTCAAAGGGGATGGGTATAGAGCCACCTCCAGGCCACTTCCCACTTCTCCATCATCCTGTTTCTTCATTCTCCAGACATTAGGCATCCACTGTGTGCCCTGTACTGTTTTGGGAGTGGAGATTCGGCAGTGAACACAGGCCTTGCTCCCCCAGGCAGGTTTATGCCTTGACAAGACCACCTAGGGGTGGGTGTGGATGAGAACGCCACAGGGAAGAGGCCTAGTCCAACCCTCTCCACAGCAGTCCTCTAAGACTGCAGCAGGGCAGGGGGTCCTTGGGGTGGCTCCACCTGTTGGGAAGAAAGGAGAGGCTGAAACCACCATAAGGCCTCCAGGTTGGGGGCTCTTCTCACTAGGGGTCGGGGAATAGTATGCAGGTCACAGCACATGCGTCATGGTCCCCAGTGGCCCTTCCTGTTTTTCTGTTCTGTCCCTGTGTCTCTGAGATCATTTCCCTCTGTCTGGGTTTGGCCTGGCTGCTGATGGGAGCTCAGGGCTGGCCCCAGCAGCCTTGCCTCAGGAGTGAGAAGTCGACACAGGGCAGCAGCATGGAGGCCTGGACCCAGCCCCCAGGACATGGCAAGGATATTGAGGCAGGCAGCAGATCCAGGCCCAGCAGGGGTGGCATTAATACTAATTAAGGGAGCTGGTAATGAGGAGCCCCTGGGACCCCCGCCAAGCAGGTGTCTGTGCCCTCCCCCTGAGGGCCCAGATTTTATTGGGCACTGGGCAAAGAGCCCACTGGGCCTGGCAGGCCCCAACCTGTCCAGCTCCACATCGAGGGACCACACCAGGCTGCTCTGTGGCTGGTGCCATAATTAACATCCTGAATCCCTCCCTGAAGGACTAATTTGTCCCCTCCCACTCCCTTTGCCTTTAGCCCCAACATCCTGGCTCCCGTCCGAGGCAAGCCTGGTTTAGACCCTCGGTGTTGGAGCTTGGCTGGCTGGCCAGCCACACAGCCACACCTCCTCCTAGTCCTGTTCCATGGGTGGGAGGCACGTGACACGGTCCAGGCTTTTTCATTTGAGCAATGAATGGAATGTAGGCAAGGGTTAAAGAAGCAGTGGGGATGGGAGGGAAGGGGCCTCTTCCAGCTGGCCCCCACCGACCCTCCTACCCCACCCCCAGCTACCTGAACGACCTGGAGCGCATCGCACAGAGTGACTACATCCCCACGCAGCAGGACGTGCTACGGACCCGTGTGAAGACCACGGGTATCGTGGAGACACATTTCACCTTCAAGGACCTACACTTCAAGTGAGCGGGCGTGTGGGCGAGGTGGAGGGGCAGCACCTGCCGACCATTGGGCTGGAAGGAGGAGGTGGTCCAGAAGCCCCCAGCCCACTCTGAGGTTTCTCAAGGCTGTATCCTGGGAACGCATGTCCTCGCACCTAGCGCATCCACGCCTCCTCTCGATAGCCGCTCACAGCCTCTGCTGCCCCTGCCCCATAGGTTGCAGCTTCCCTGTTATCTGGGCCCCTGGCCCTGCCAGTCCAGACATGCCCTGGCCCAGAACCAGGGGTGAGGTGGGCAAGTGGGGATGATTCCATGAAGGCAGCTGCCCCACTCTGGGCGGGCCTCTGTCCTCAGTCTGTCGGCTGTGAAATGAGGCAGAGAGCCTCCCTAGGGGCTCCCTTCCTGGAGCTAAGATGATCCTGTGTCCATCCACAGGATGTTTGATGTGGGTGGTCAGCGGTCGGAGCGGAAGAAGTGGATCCACTGCTTTGAGGGCGTCACAGCCATCATCTTCTGCGTAGCCTTGAGCGCCTATGACTTGGTGCTAGCTGAGGACGAGGAGATGGTGAGAGGCTGAGAGGACACTGGGGGTGGGGAAGGGAGCAGTGGCTGGCGCTGACCTCACCGTCCTGCCCCCAGAACCGCATGCATGAGAGCATGAAGCTGTTTGACAGCATCTGCAACAACAAGTGGTTCACGGACACATCCATCATCCTCTTCCTCAACAAGAAGGACCTGTTCGAGGAGAAGATCACACAAAGCCCCCTGACCATCTGCTTCCCTGAGTACACAGGTGTGGGGACTGTGGGGACAGGCCACTGGGGAGGGGCAGTGCCTATCCCAAGAGGAGCCAGTGGTGACCAGGTGGCCTTCAGGCGCCCCCCGCTGGATGGATGGGTAACCATAAGACACTCTTGAGGAGCTGGTGCCTCACTTAGGCTTGTATACTTGTGTCTGCACATGGGGGGGGCCCTTCTTACACACCTGGGCATGTGTCCCTGAACTCATGCATGTGGGCATCCTCCGTCCCACAACCAGGTACCCTTTTTACACACTTAGGCACGCATATGCACCCACACACCTTGTCATGCTGTGCACATGCATGCACACAGTAGCTGCTTGCCATCCACGTGCGCACAACCTCATTGTACCTGTAGGACGGGGCCTGCCTGCCCCACACAGCACAAGTCTTCACCATTTTGTCTCCCCCAGGGGCCAACAAGTATGACGAGGCAGCCAGCTACATCCAGAGTAAGTTCGAAGACCTGAATAAACGCAAAGACACCAAGGAGATCTATACGCACTTCACGTGCGCCACAGACACCAAGAACGTGCAGTTCGTGTTTGATGCCGTCACTGACGTCATCATCAAGAATAACCTGAAGGACTGCGGCCTCTTCTGAGGGGCAGCGGGGCCTGGCAAGATGGTGAGCCAGAGGGGCATGAGGCAGGGAGCTAGGCAAGAAAAGAGTGGGGCGTGGAGCCCGGGGAAGGGGCAGGGTTGGGGATGGGGGAGGGACCAGGTGGGGGTGGTGAACCTGGGGGGGCAAGGCAGTAGGTGACCAGAGGATGAGGGAGGGAGTGCCAGATGGTGAATCAGGGGTCAAGTGAGTGGAGCGCAGGGCACTGAGGAGGTAGCACAGGTAGGCCTGGCCCTACCCATGGTCCAGACAGAAGGGCCTGGTCTTGCCCTGGGACAGAACTAGAGGGCTGTGCCAATATTCCTTGGAGAAATCTCACCTGCTCACCCACCAGGCCGTTGGCCTAGCCTGACGGAAACTGTGTGCTGGACAGGGCCCACCTCCTGCTGCTTCATATGAACAGCTCTGTACCCACCCCTAGCCATCTTTCCCTTGGACCTATCTGAGGGTCCTGGGCTTAGGCTGGCCCCACCAGCCCTGATGGGGGTGGAGGTGGGGGTGACTGCCCTCCCCTGTGTAACCCAGCAACAGAAACTAGCTCCTTGGGGGTAACTGTGTCCCTGATAACAAGTGGGTGGGAAAAAAGGAGAGAGTCATTGTCTAGGGAGACGAGAAGAGAGGCACACACTGACTACCTCTCGACCCATGACCTGATTGTCCCCTACCTTCAGGGCCACCGCCGACTCTGCTCCCCCAGCCCCTGAGGAAGATAAGGGCAAGAAGACCACGCTCCCCGCCTGTCCCCCGGCCGCTTTTCCCCTATCTTCTCTCTGTTCTCAGCTCCCCATCTCCTCCTTCAGCTCCAGACCTAGGGAAGGGGTTGCCCTAGGCCTCCCTGTTTGAAGCCTTGCCTTTTCTGAGGTGCCAGGAATGGCCATGGTACCCCCTTCTGGGCATCTGTTCTGGTTTTTTAACCATTGTCTTGTTCTGTGGGGGGGAGGGGAGCACATGCTGAGTCCTCCAAGGCCTGTGTCTGGAGGGGCACCCACTTCTCCAGCCTGGACCCCTGGCTTTGCCTAACACCAGCCCCTGCCCCAGCCCAAGTCCAGATGTTTACAGGGAGCCTCCTGTCCACCCCACCCCTCAGCCGCTTGGAGGCCCCAAAGGAAAAAGCACAAGAAGCGTGAGACGCCACCATTCCTGGAGACCACAGTCCACCTGCTCATTCTCGTAGCTTTTTAAAAAAATGAAAGTAAAGGAAAAAAAAAATGCAAACCTAGAAAACTTTTTAGAGAAAAACTATTTAAAATTGTCAGATCCTGACCAGCACCCACCCAGCCCCCCTTCCAGTGACTCTGTGCCTTGAGTGTGTCTGCGTGTTTACACCCACACCCCTGCTGGCCGCCCCGTGTGAGCGGCACCCCTGCCCTGCCCTCCACAGAATTGGGTTCCAAGGGCTGTTCCAGACAACTGCCAACGTCACTGAGGGCCCTGCCCCAGCGGCCCTGGGCCCAGTCTCCATTAACCTAAATGTAGCTCCCTAGCGCTAACCTAGGAACCGCCGCTGCCTGCTGAGGGGCCGTGCCCTCATGCCCTCGCCCCAGGCCTGGGGCATTCAGCGTTGAACACTTCCTTGCTTTTTTCACATGTTTTATGGAATTGTTCACCTGGTTTGAAATAATAAAATGTAGAAAGAAAAAAACTGCTGGGTATTTTTCTCTTCCAGAGGCAGAGACCCAGGCTAAGATATGCCAAGGTCATGGTGATCCAGACATCAGTCCCCACATGACAGGGCCCTGGGTGCTCAGCTGTCCAGGTCACACTCAGACCCAACACTCCGAGCTTCAGTTTCCCCATTTGGACTAAACTTTCAAGCTGGGACCTGTGTGTCTCCCTCTCCTCCCAGCACTCTGCAGCCTTGGGTCTGGGGCAGCCCTCCAGCCTGGCTAGAGCTGCTGGGCATATTTCTTAAGGAGCTGTTCTAAGGGCCTCTTCCACCTTGGGAGCAGGTGGAGTGCAGGAGGAGAATGTGACTTCTGACCTCCCAGGCACAAAGGCCCAGAGACAGCATGAGTTCCTGAGGTCACATAGCCAGGTGGACTGCACTCCCTTAGCTTGACTAAACAGCCAGTAGGGGCCTTGAGGCATGTTCAGAAAGGTCTCTGCCCAGAAGACTCCCCCCATCTTGGGGGCTAGGCACAGGCAGGGCCCCGTGCCCTGTGGGGTCCTGGAGGGCTACATTGGGACCAGGGCTCTGAGGCTATGGGAGGTGCCTGCGCGTTGCTGGAGAGGAGAAAAGCAGATGGCAGTGCCTGTGGGGTGGACCCTGAGTGACAAGCGAGGCGCAGGGGCTAAGCCCCGGCAGAGCCTGTGGGGAGGGCTCGGTGAAACCCCGGTCTCCACTGGGCGGGGCTCTGAGGTTAGCGCCTCCGGCCGCCAGGGGGCGCCGCAGCCCGCGCTCTGTCCCGCTGGGCTGGTCACGGAGGCTGACGTCAACGGGTCCCGCGGAGGCCGCTGGACACAAAGGCAGCTTTGTGAGGCGGCGGCGGCTCTGCGCCCGCAGCGGCACAAAGCGGCCTGGGCCGGAGGCGGGCCGGGGTAGGCGCCACGGAGGCGGGGAGGGAGGGGTTGGGCCGGGGACCCGGGACCCCGCCTCCGCACACCTGCCAGTGCCCCGCGGCCTGGGAGCCCCCGGGAGCTGGAAGGAGATGAGAGGCTGTCGCTGCTCCTCGGAAGGAGATCAACTCCCCCCATCCCCTGGCCCGGTCCCGCCCAGTTCCTCAGGCCTTTCCTGCTACCCCTGCCTCTGAGGGCAGAAAGACAAGGACAACAGGATCCCGCGCCCAACCCGGGATCTGTGCCTTCCTGCAGAGGCTCAGGCCTGGACCACCGAGCCCCAGATGTGCAGGCAGGAGCTCCAGTGCTTCCGTGCCCGCCCAGCAGGAAGCGGGCGCCGGAGATGGTTCTTTCCTTATGTCCTGAGGGAGAACCCCGTACAGAGGGACCATTGAGGAGCTGGCATTGTCTTCCTGACTCACCCAGTGCCTCCCTCCCTGGGTGGGCCATGTAGGGCTCTAGCCAGGATCCCCCTTGTACCCGGCTTGGCAGAGGGTCTGGGTGGAATCCAGGCAAGCAGGGTTTCCCTGGGTACAGACAGCTAGGCCTTCACCTGCCCTGGCCCTCCTACCCGGCTTGATTTCGAGGGCATAAGGCTCCATTGTCCCAGCACTAGTGGGGGTGGCCTGTCAATTCGGCCTTGTCTTTGGTGCTTGGGAAATTCCCAGCCATGGGGGGTGGGGTGGGCAGGGAGTGGCTGCCGAGGTGTCCTGCATCCCAGCAGGAGGGACTCCATGAGGTTGGCTCCTGGGCATCCCCCACTGCCTGGAGCTGTCCTGGGCCGGGCCTAAGCCATTCCTCATCCCTTTGGGAACAACCTGATGAGGAGAGCCAGAAATTCAGTGCTCCCTGGCCCTGTATCCCCAGAGCTCTCTCAGCCTAAGAAGGCCCGTCTTCCTGTCCCCACTCATGGGCAGCTGCAGCTCTGAGGCCCAGGACCCTTAGCAGGACATGCAGAGCCAGTAAGGGACCCAGACTCCTGCTCCCAGTGTGGGGTGGACTGTCTCCAGCCTGTGGGGATCCGCCTCCCAGAAGGCCTTGCCCACTCAAAATAATTGCTCCAGCTACTGATGTGGTGGCAGCCTTGGTATTTTTAACCCATTTGAGGGGTGGCAGAACAGCTGGGAAGAGAGAGACAAATTCTAAGAGAGAGACAAGCTGTAAGAGAGAGGCCAGAGAGGGTATGGTATAGAGAGATCTAGGCAGGCACCCTCTCCCCAGCTCCCCAGGCCCAGATGCCTCACCCCCAGCAGGTGGGCGGGGCCCAGATGCCAGGTGCAGAATGGGGAAAGGGCCCTCTCCAGGGTTAGAGCTGGGGCTTCTGAGGCTGCAGGGGCTGCCAAGGCCTGGAGGAGCCCCTTACCATATTCCAGGGCAGCACCATGTCTTCTCCCAATGTCAGGAAAACCTGCTACTTCCCTCACAGTTCCTCAGAATCATCCCACCCCATCCACCTCACCCAGACCCAGAGTGCCAAATCAACCACAAGCCCTGACTCCAGCTGCCAGTGGCATGGCCAGCCTTAGGAGTCAGAGAGGGGGCAAGGACAGGACTACAGCATCTCTTGGCTGAATTCTGGGTCTGGTCCCATTCCCCCAAAACTGACCCAAATCCCTGTGTCTACTGCCCTAAAAGAGAGCCTAGGAGCCTCCATCCCTACTGTGGGGATTCTCATTCTCCCCAAACCGCCTGGGACTCCCAGAGAGCAAGGCATCTCCTATCATCTACCCAGGCTGGTGGCCTTCAGCCAGCTGGGGTATGTGTGTCACTGTGTGACAGCAAGTGTGTCCAAACCTGCCAACCACTCAGCCCTCACTCACACCGTGCTGGGCCCCAGTGTCCAAGGGGGCAGAGATCAAGGCCATGAGTCCCTTTCTCCTCCTTGCCTTGGTTTCTCCCCTTGCTGGAGATGCAGCCCCACATAGGTGATCTTGGTTGGGAGAAAAACATAGTTTGACACCTCTTCCCTCTGTTTTCTGACTTCATTAAAGGTCAGGGGAGTAAAGGCCTGGGGACTGGGCAGGGTCAAGAAAGGTTCTGAATGTCCCTTCTCCATCAGTTCCCCTTCCCCATTGAGACTCAGCAGGCCCAGGACAATGGAAGGGCTTCCTGCAGACCCGGGAGGCTATCTCTTGCCTCCCCGTGCATGTCCTCTGCTGGGTCCTGGGGGCCCCAGTGATGATAGCCCCTGCTGCTCCCCTCACAGTGGGGAACCCAGAGCCCTGTCAGAGGCTTGAACCTGGCACTGCTGAGGTCTGGGCTTCCCGGGGGATGGGTGATAGCCAAGGTGGATGGTGAGGAGGAGTCTAGGTGACAAAGGGAAGGGCCTAAGGGCGGAGGGCACAGCCCAAGTAAAGTCTTAGCAACAAAAGAGCTGATGCCTCCAGAAGTGGGGCAGCGGGAGCACTGGCAGGATGGCCAGTGCTGCTGCGCTAAGGAGTGGTGCTGTGAATACCAGGCTAAGTCTGCAATCCCCCCAGGCTTCAGCAAGCTCTCAGTAGTCAGGGCTGGGGACAGGGTCCCACAGAGGGGAGGCATGGGGAGAGGAGAGGCAGGATGACCCCAGGAACACAGCCTGGGGGTAGGGCAAAGTGGTCAGGCTTCAAGCAGCAAGGGGAGGAAGTGATGTCTTGTCCTGTCCTCTTCTCTTAAGCAAGACAGAGGGACCTTTCTGAGATAGGGGCTCTCGGGAGGGGTGGGCTTTGCAGTGCTAGGGGTGGGCTGGGGACTTGGGAAATGAGAAGACTGAGGAGTACCCAGGGGAGGGAGGGGGGTTCAGGTTCAGGGTGGGGGGCAGAGAGAAGGGAGGAGAAGAGCTGAGCCTGAGGACCGCCTGGTGCAGCTGGGATGGAAGAGGCAGCAGGGCAGGGTTTCCCTCAAGGCTCCCATAGGCGTGGGTGCCCAGGAAGCCCAGAGCTGTGGTGGCCACAAGAGTGCACACCTGCCACCTGCGGCACCCCACTGTGTGCCAGACCTGCCTGGCCCACCATTTACAGCTGCAGGGGAGAGAGGAGTGATCTGAGAGGTTCAGTCTCCAGCTAGGCATGCACAGCTGGTGTCAGGATTCAACCTTGCCTCTCAGTGGCAAGGCAACCCCAAGGGGGTTGATCCCTGGGTCCTTGGGGCAGGCTCTGGGCACCCCTGCAACCTCCACCTCCTATCTCACCTCCACCCCTGCTGCCAGAGCATCCAGAGCCCCCCACCCAGCACTGCTGAGAGGCTCTCCCCTAGCTGATTCAGGGAATGTAGTATTTATGTTAGTGTCTGCTAATGAGTATAGAGTGCCATCAGAGTCCACTTTTCAGCATTACTGGCACAGGCCTCCTCCACCCGCCCCACCACCCCAGGCTCTGGAGAAGGAAGGGAGAGGAAGGCCCCGCCCCCAGCCCCCCTCTCCTCCTCACCCCTCCCTGCTGGGCAATGAAGAAAACAGGAGTGAGGGAAGAGCCGTGATGTGGCCAGTGGGGGGGCTCCCCCATCCCAGAGGGGCTGACCTCAGCCTGGGAGGAATGTGCAGGAGGGGGAGGACAGGGGCAGAGCGGGTAAGGGGAGGGCCACAGCCAAAGGCCCAGGGTTCTTGGTGGCCCCTCCCTCAGCCCCTCCACCTCAGCTCTGACTGGGTCCTCAGAAGGGAAGGGGAACAGGAGAGGAAGGAGGAGCTAATCTTTCAAAAAAGGACCCTAGGGGTCCCCAGGGCATGTGGAGACCAGGCTGGGGGTGGGATTGTACCTGACAGACCCTTGCCCAGGAGCCTTCTCTGAGGTGGGTACTAGAATGTCAGGGAACTTAGGCCTCAGGTGACACCTGAGGGCTCTTTACAGCTATTCCCACCACTTCCCCACCCCCATGCTTAAGTCCTCTGGGCAGCAGAGCCTGGTACCCTCATGGCCAGAACAGGGAAAGATTGTGAGGTTGGAGCCACCAACTTTGATGGCTAAAGCAGGCGTGAGCGGGGAGCCCAAGATCCTCTCCAGCCCAGGCTGGGTGCTGGGAGGGTTGGCACAGCTTTCCTCAGATGGGCATCCCACCCCAGCCACACCACCCAGAGTCCAGGCAGGGGCAGAGGGGCAGGCCCAACTGGTGGGGGGTGGGGAGGCAGGTGTTGAGACTTGGCACAACAATCTAGGTTTTTCCAGAAGGAAAAGCCAAGGCCTTGGCAGGCTGTGCCACTGACAGGCAGTCCCAGAGCAAGAACCCAGGCAGGCCTCTGCCCAGCAAAAGGTAGAGGTCCAGGAGCCAGGGGTGGCCCTAGGGCAGGAGCACAGGCAGAAATAGGAATAGGGACCCCAGCTGCCTCTCCTGGTTTGTCCTATTCTGTTGAGACACAGGCCCTGACTGCTTGATTCCAGAATCCTTGGAGACTTTGAGCCCCAGTGTGACCCACAGGCAATGACCCTGCTCCTGGAGTGTTGCCACCATAGAAGCCCTACCCATGGCTTGGCACACTCAGACCTTGGGCTGAAGAGAAGAAAGGGACCTTGTTGGGACAGGGACAACTTGAGCTCCCACCCCTGGGGACCTCCTTTCTTATTCAAGGGAGGGGACACATCTAGAGGAGGGAGTGCATAGGGCTCAGGGGGGTCAGAGACAGCCCAGTCCCTTTGGCTGGGGGTTGAATCCCAGGCTACTGAAAAGATTACGGGTAGGAGGTCCTAGTCCCATTTCCCAATGTGAACGCAAGGCTGGGGGGATGAAACAGTCAGGACCCTGGGCCTGGAGAACTGAAGGCAGTGGGGGCAGATAGGGGCACAGTGGGGGTGGGCAGGCACCTCGAAGAAATTTGCTGATCTTGGCTGCTTGGGTGGAAAATTGTAAACAGCCGAAGAATTTTGTTTGCTTGCACAGCGAAGGCTGACCAGGTCCAAGGCAAGAGGCAGCTAGCCCAGGAGTAGGAAAAAGCCACATCCCGGAAGCCCAAGAGCTCAGGCAGGGGTGCATCCCTCTATCCGCCCTCTTCGAGGCCCCTGGTCCTCCCAGAGGTCCCCATCATTCACCTGCCCACTGGGCAGGCCAGTCCAGGAATACCAAGTCCTGAGGCTCGAAGGAGGAGCACGGCCCTGCTTCCCCTTCCAGGGACTTGGAGATCAGTCTCCCCACCTCTGTCCCTGCCTGGCTGGAAGACATCCAGGGGAGTGGCAGCAGAAGTCGGCACACTTGCAATGCCCACGCAGCCTCGCTGATTCCTGAGCTCACCAAGCTGGGGGACGTAGCAGGAGAATGCCTTTTGAGGGGACCATCCTCAAGCCCATCCTCAAGCCCTGGTATGTTCACCCAGATGCACTTGAGGGCCCCACTCTGCCACTGACAACATTCAGCCCCTCCAAAGAAGTATCCCTCACAGCACGAATAGGATGTGTTGTTCACCACACCCAGCTTCAGGAGGAGACCTCAGGTCCTTCTCAACAGAGGCACTGAGGTGTAGGAGCTGCATCCTGTCTGTCAAACTCCCTCAGGGTTTAGCTCTGGGTTTGGTGGGGGCAGCTCCTCCCACCTTCCCCCTAGGAAGAGCTCACACAGTCTGCCCCCCACCCCCCAGCAGAGATGCAGGACCGTCTGTCCAGGACAGGCCCCCGCCCTGCAGTGCAGAAGCGAGATTTGCTGGACCTCTGAGCCTGCCTCTCTCCCGCCCCGCTCTCCCTCCCCGCTGCCTGGCTGTCATCAGAGCCACTGCCTGCCAGGCAGCTGAAGTACTAAGTGGCCAATTGGTGAGGAAGGACTGGGGCTGGGGTCCTGAGGGCCCATCAGACTTCCAGTTGAGAACGCCCTCCCCTGACCTCTGGTCCCCCCATCCCAGATGGCTCCTGAGAACTGAGGTGGCAGGAAGCGCCCCATTATCCCTCCCCCCAGCTCCGCAGCTGTGGAGGAACAGGTGAGGTATTGGAGTCCCTGCGGGGGGGGGGGGGGGCCCACCCAGGTATTCCCTTTGCCTGCTGTGCAGAGCCGCCTGAAGCTGGAAGTCTCTGTTGCTTCTTCGTCCTTCGCCTTGACTGGCCATCAAACTTTCAGGACCGCTGCCTGGGGCACCCTTCCGCCTTGAGGCCCAACAGGGGAGGGGTCATCCCTACCAGCCCTTCCCTGTCCCTTCCACTCTGGCCTGGCTGCCATCTCCAGCTGGTCCGGCTGCCTGCCCCGTCACCGATCGGCCCCGTAAACTTTATGGGGCGTGTGGGGCGGTGGCTGGCCTGGTGGGGGCGGGGGCTGTTCCTTAAAGGAGCCGTCAGAGGGTGTCTTGCGGTCCCTAGGCTTCTCCTGTTCCCCAGAGCCAGAAGGGGCCAGGGTGGGGAGGTGCCGCTGCTGGAGTTCTTGGTGGAGTGTGGGAAGGCAGCCGGGTGTTGGCTTCACAGACCTCTAGAGCCTGAGAAGAGGCAGCGGCAAGTGTCAGCAGAGGGAAGGAGGGATGTGGGGGTCCTAGCATGGAAGGGGTCTAGGAGCTGGGAATTTGGGCAGGGGTATGGGAGGAGGGGTCTGGGACCTGCCCAGAAGCTGCTCCCCTTGCTTAGTCCCACCCCCAGGGTTCCTGTGTCCCTCACCTGCCCAGCCACCTCCTGGCATAGCCCAACAGGGGCCAGAGCCTGGCCCCAGCTATGGGATCTGGGGCAGGTGTCTGGTTCATGGAGTGCAGGGGCTCAAAGATAGAGAAAGCTTAAGCGGCAAAAGAAGTGGAGGAGAGCCTCAGGGAGACTGTGGAGACTCTGAGGGGGAAGGGCAGCTCTACCAGGAGTCCAGGGTGAGAGTGAGAGGCTGCCTCACTCTGCCCCCTTGATTCCTTTGGGGTGGGAGTGGTCAAGCATGAGCGGGGGCTGCTGAATCTGGCCTGGGAGCACCCGCACTACAGAAGCTGAGGCAGATGATTGTTGCTGCCGTGGTATTTGCTCACTTGCATGCCCTGAGACACGTGCACACTGGTATGGGAGCACACACATTTGCACATGAACAAATGTGCAACACATCTGCATATAAAGCATACACACATCATACGTGTACATGCTACATAAATTGCATACAGTGCTACTTGTGTGCACATGCATGTTTGTGCATGCAACCCATATCTACACATGTGCAATGTGACACACATCATGTTCGCACATAGACATGTACATATGTACACACACATGCACACACACACTATACACATATGCATATTCACAAAGGGAACCTCAGAAACAGTATCATTCACAGGCACCCACACCCTTGATTGCAGCCCCAAAAGTGTCTCTGTTTCTCTGTGGGTCTGTGGGTGCACAGCCACCTCCAGAGTCCTGACCCCCCTTTCCCTCACTCTCACTCTCACTCTCATGACTGGCTTGTTTTGTTCATTGCACTTGGCGCCCTCTGCACCAATCCAAATCCTTGTTGGCACTCTGCCCCTTCCCGTATGGGGACCTTGTCTATGTCTCCCAGTATCCCTAGTCCCAGGCCCAGGCTGGCATGAAGTGGGCAAAGAGCGTGAATTAATGTCTATGAGTGTGTATACGGGAGGGGAGGTTACTGGGGAGGGTGACGTGGTGGGGCGGGAGCCTGCCAGTGCAGGGTGACCCGGAGGGTGTGCCGGGCGTGGGTGTGTCTGTGATTGTGGCCAGGAGGGGCACCCTCCTAGAGGAGGGCGAGGGGAGGGCTCGGCTCGGAAGCGGAATGCGACCCCCCAGCCTCTTTCCCCTAGGGGCTGTAATCTGATCCCTGGGGACTCCCCCCTTAGCCTCCCGCCCTAGCCGCAGACTCCTTCTCTTCCAGATCCTGGGGCAGAGTCCAGGGCAGTGCAAGGCTCCTCCGCACACACCCGCTGAACCCTGAGCGCCCTGAGCTGCGGGGATGGGGCGGGCCGGAGCCGCCGCCATGGTCCTGGACCTGGCCCTGCTCTGGGCAGCAGGGCTGGGGAGTGCCACCCCCAGTCCCCCACGCCTTCGACTCTCCTTCCAAGGTAGGTGCACCTGGCAGGCAGGAGGGCCCAGCTTGGGGTGGGCAGGAAAGAGGCCCAGTGTGGACAGGGGAGCTCTGTGGTGGCTGCTGCCCCACATGTGTGCCTATCAGGGATCCTGGTTGGATCAGAGGCACCCTTAGGCCATCTCCAGTTAACCCTATCCCGGCTTCAGCCCCTAACTTCTCTGCCCACATTCTCCTTGTTATTTCCCACGAAAACTCCTCCTGTCCCCATAGCAAAAGACATTGTCTCTGTCCCATCTGGTACCCCCAACCAGGCCATACCCCTTCAGCAGAGCAACAGGGAAGTCAAGGTTTGAGGGCCATCAGAGCCTCTTTCTTATGCCCCCTGCAAAGGACGGTGGTTACTAAGCAGTGACACTGGGTAGGCAAGTCTGCTGAGCTTAGGCTGGTGTTGGGGTGGCAGGGAAGGAACCTTCAGCCTGACTATTTGGGGTTGGGTTCTGGCCATCCTGCATGCCCAGCTTCCCCCAGAACTCTGTTGTCCATAGGCCTGGCCTCCCAGTGTGCCCGCCCAGAGACACTGCTTGCCGGAGCACGCCCAAGTTCAACCTGCTTTTCCCTTCATGGGGGCGCACTGCCTACCCTGGCAGCTGCACACATGTACCTGGGTGGGCCTGTCTTTGCACGTGTGCAAACTCACACACGTGTAAATTCACACACATTATAAACTCATATGTGAAGGCCAGGTCCTAAGTAAAACCTTGGCCTATAGAGAGACAACCAGGCAGAGCCTGGGGGGGCTTCCAGTATAGCTGGTGAGTCCTTGGTGGTGTCCCCACCCTGCAGAGCTCCAGGCCTGGCATGGTCTACGGACCTTCAGGCTGGAGCGGACCTGCTGCTACGAAGCCTTGCTGGTGGATGAGGAGCGTGGACGCCTGTTTGTGGGGGCCGAGAACCACGTGGCCTCCCTCAGCCTGGACAACATTAGCAAGCGGGCCAAGAAGGTGCGAGGGACCCCCACCCTCAGCACTGCCCAGGGAAAGAGCCCTTGGACCCCACTCCAGACTTCCTGGAGAGACCCAGGGGAATGGGCCCTCTGTGTGGAAAGTCCCCCAGGATAGTGAACATCCCAAGTCCCTGACCTGTGCCCCCTCCCTCCCCCCAATAGCTGGCCTGGCCGGCCCCTGTGGAATGGCGAGAGGAGTGCAACTGGGCAGGGAAGGACATTGGTGTGAGTGTCGGCTGCAGCGGCTGGAGTGGGGAGGGTCAGCCTTCACCCCAGAGACAGGGCAGCGCTAAAACAGAGGACTGCCTGTTCTGGCTGGGATGAGGGCAGGGAGGTCGAGGTGGCGAAGGTCTGGAGGTGGTGAGTCAGGGTGGGGGCTCATGTTATTCTTCTTGGGGGCTTCTGAGTCATGGGGACAGTTCATGCCTGTGCCTCTCCATGCACCCACCCTGGTGAGGGCCGAGCTGGGCTGTCATCAAGTGCACTCAGGTCCCTGTAGCCCATGTTAGCATTTGCCTAGGCCAAAGCAGAAGAGAGGAAGGAGTGGGGCTGCTACTGGTGAGCTGGGACCCCTTAAGGCCACCTCCCTGGGGGGAAGCCTCACTGCCCCTAATCCTGCCTGCCCACTAGACTGAGTGCATGAACTTCGTGAAGTTGCTGCATGCCTACAACCGCACCCACTTGCTGGCCTGTGGTACAGGGGCCTTCCACCCAACCTGTGCGTTTGTGTTAGTGGGCCACCGGCTAGAGGTAAGGCCAGATCTAGGCAGGGAGGGCAGTCGGGAGGGTGAGGAAGGGCCTGGCAATAACAACTCCCCACCACTTCCCAGGAGCCCGTGCTCCAGCTGGACCTGCGAAAGCTAGAGGATGGCAAAGGGAAGAGTCCTTATGACCCCAGGCATCGGGCTGCCTCCGTGCTGGTGGGTGAGTCCAAAGGCTGGGACCCCAACAGAACTCCTAGTACCCCTTAGAAATGCTAGAACCTCACAAAGTCCCAAGACCCCAAGACTCTGGGGATCCCCCATAGCCTCACTGACTCCCTGAGAGCTCCAGAGCTGCCCAGGTCCTCCTACCCCAAGATCACTCAGCTTGGCTGAGCGGCCCTTGCCCTGTCTGCAGGAGAGGAGCTATACTCAGGGGTGGCGGCAGACCTCATGGGCCGGGACTTTACCATCTTTCGCAGCCTGGGCCAGCGTCCGAGTCTCCGAACAGAGCCCCATGATTCCCGCTGGCTCAACGGTGAGAGGCTGGTGGGGCTGGTGGGAGGCGGCAGTCACCCTCCCACAGGGCTCATGCCAAGCAAGGCCCATAAAGTAAGTGAGCAATGAGCACAACCAGGTCTCACCAAGCACTTGCCATAATCAGGCCTTGTGCCAGGCACTGGAGTCACGGGGACAGACCCGAGACTGGTATGACCCGTGCCCTCTTTGAGTTCACACATCTCAGAACAAACACATGATAAGACCAATTTCAATGGCCATGAGGCCAGTGTGAGACCAGAGAGGAAGGCAAAAGGAGATGGCGGGGGGCTGGAGAAAGCCATGCTGCGGAGGGGAGGTATGAGTTAATTCCCACAGCACAAGAGAACCAGCCTACAGAAGTGAGGGAAGAACATCCCAGGCAGAGGGCACAACTAGTGCAAAGGCCTGGATGCAGGAACAAGCAAAGGAACGGACCCAAGGAGCAACATGCTAGACACCAATACTCCTGTGGGGTGACCTATATTTATGATAAGGTCATAATGATAAGATGCCTGGACTGTCTGGGGCTGGAATAGTTTCTTCTAAGAGCAAGGGGACCCAGCAGAAAGATTTGATGCGGGTGTAGAGAGCATCTGGTTCTGCTAGGGAGGAAGATTCATGAGTGAAGGTGAAACCAGATACCCCATCTCCCTCTCTCTCTGGCCCACAGGCCTGGGGAACAGTGAGGGGCAAGGTCAGACGCCGGCTGGTCTTCCCCTGCGTGCCCAGGTAGCCACGGTCTCTGCTGCCCCCTCGTGGCTGTGTTTTGCATCGCAGGCCCTGATCTTTTGGATTCAGTCGGCGCCGACTCAACTCGGTCCTGGAGGCCGGGTCATATGCTGCCCTGGGTGCTACAGCCTTCGCAAGAGGAAGGGGAGGCAGGGCGTAGGGTTCCGTATCGGGGGAGCGGTGCTAGGACTCGCTGACCCCATGCTTTCTGCCTCGGCCAGAGCCCAAGTTTGTCAAGGTCTTCTGGATCCCTGAGAGCGAGAACCCGGACGACGACAAAATCTACTTCTTCTTTCGTGAGTCAGCTGTGGAGGCGACTCCGGCAATGGGACGCCTGTCCGTGTCCCGCGTTGGCCAGATCTGCCGGGTGAGGAGTCCCCCGGCCACACTCGGCGATCCCACTCCCGCCCCTTTGCCCACCCGGGTCCCGCCCTCATCCTCTCGGATCGTCCTGGCAGAACGACGTTGGCGGCCAGCGTAGCCTGGTCAACAAGTGGACGACGTTCCTGAAGGCGCGGCTAGTGTGCTCGGTGCCGGGCATTGAGGGCGACACCCACTTCGACCAGCTCCGTGAGTGTCTGAGTGTGGGAGTCCGGGGTGGTCGATGGTATCCGGGAGGGGGGCAGGGGTGCAGACTCTGGGAGCTGCCTCCCCTAACTAGCCCCTTCCCCTAAAGAGGACGTGTTCCTGTTGTCCTCGCGGGACCGCCTGATCCCTCTGCTCTATGCTGTCTTCTCCACATCCAGGTGAGGAGCGGGACACTGGGAGCACGGGGCGGGGCCAGCTGGGCTCCACCCGGCCTCACTCCGCTTTCCTCTTTGTCTACAGCGGCATCTTCCAGGGCTCCGCGGTGTGCGTGTACAGCATGAACGACGTGCGCCGGGCCTTCCTGGGACCCTTTGCGCACAAGGAGGGGCCGACGCATCAGTGGGTGTCATACCAGGGTCGTGTCCCTTACCCACGGCCTGGCATGGTGCGTAGCCTGGGAACTCCTGACATAATCCACTTTAAAGCCTCAAGGGTGAAGAACATGGCCCGGGGTCTTATTGGTGGATGTGGCTTCTTCCTTTTGTTATGGGTGGGAAAAGGTCACCATCATCAGACAGGATCCTCAGGAGAAGGCCAGATTCCTCTCTCAGACTTCCCAGGGCAAGGCTGGTCTTCTTTTTTAAATCCCCAGGGCAGGGTTCTGTCCCCTTCCCCCTTCATGTTCCCAGAGGACTGCATGGAGGGCTGCCTTCCAAGCCCCCACAACTATATCCCTGCTGTGCCTCTCCCCCACCTCCAGTGCCCCAGCAAGACCTTTGGCACCTTCAGTTCCACCAAGGATTTCCCAGATGACGTCATCCAGTTTGCTCGGAATCACCCCCTCATGTACAACTCTGTCCTGCCCATTGGGGGGCGCCCTCTCTTCCTACAAGTGGGAGCCGGGTACACCTTCACCCAAATTGCTGCGGACCGGGTGGCAGCTGCTGACGGACACTATGATGTCCTCTTCATTGGCACAGGTCAGGGGCTCTGCACAAAGACCCAGACCCACAAGATTCCATCTAGGCTCCTTGGCCTGGAAGGGGAAGCTCTCCCTGCTCAGGCCCATCTCCACCTCTTTTCCTGGGCTGTGGCCCCAACTTCAGGATGCTGCCCTGATTGTTCCAGCCCACAGTATCACCTTGACCCAACCATGCTGAGAGTGGAGACCTGGGAGGCAAGGAGACCCCAGCCCTGGCTGTCAGGGAACACCAACGGTCATTCCCCCTTCTCACCCCTGCAGACGCCGGCACAGTGCTGAAGGTGATCTCAGTCCCCAAGGGTGGCAGACCTAACGCGGAGGGGCTGCTCTTGGAGGAGCTGCAGGTGTTTGAGGTGAGGCCTGGCCCCCGTTGCCCCAGGTCCCCCACCCCACTAAGCCCTGACCCTGGTGCCCCTTCTCCCTCTCAGGACTCAGCCGCAGTCACCAGCATGCAAATCTCCTCCAAGAGGGTGAGTGACCAGAAAGATGAGGGTGGGAGCGGGATGGACTGAGCTTGTGCCCAGGGCGTCCCGACCCTCTCGACCCTCTCGGTAGTTCACCGCCCCAGAGCTTGAGTGTTAGGCCCTGCCTTTGCTAGACTGTGTGACCTGAGTGAGACCTCAGTATTCTCACCTGTCAAGTGGGAGAAGGGATCCCTGACCGATGGGAAGCAGGCGTGGGTCCGCCCTTGGTCAGCCCAGAGCCCCTTGTGCCCCCTAGCACCAGCTGTATGTAGCCTCGCGGAGCGCGGTGGCCCAGGTCGCGTTGCACCGCTGCGCTGCTCATGGCCGCGCCTGCGCTGAATGCTGTCTGGCGCGAGACCCCTACTGTGCCTGGGACGGAGTCGCGTGCACCCGCTTCCAGCCCAGTGCCAAGAGGTAAGCGGGGTCGGAGTCGGGCCACAGAGAGGGAGACGAAGGGTATTTTTCTACCCTGGGCTGAAAGAAGAAGGGCTCACGAGAATCCAATGTTCCCCCAGGCGGTTCCGACGGCAGGACGTCAGGAATGGCGACCCCAGCTTGCTGTGCTCCGGGGGTGAGTGCCCCATCTGCCCCCACCGTCAGCCCCTGAAAATGCCCCACCTGCCCTGCCTTGCGTGAATCTGACATTCTCCCCTCCCCAAGACTCATCTCGTCCCGCGCTGCTGGAGCGGAAGGTGTTTGGCGTAGAGGGTGGCAGCGTCTTTCTGGAATGTGAGCCCCGTTCGCTGCAGGCGCGCATGGAGTGGACCTTCCAGCGCGCAGGGGAGACGGCCCACACCCAGGTAAGCCTTGCCCCGACCTTCCCAACCAGGCCTTGTCCCGCCTACATCCAGGAGAGGTCCCGCCCTGCCTATCGAAGCCCTTGGCCTTCACCTCACGTCTAGTTAGGTCCTGCCCGGTGAGGACCCGCCCAACCAGACAGACCCCTTAGGTCCAGTTTGGTCCCTTACCTGCACTCCATATCCTGGCGAGGCCTCATTCTGTCCAACCAGGCTCCTGACCCGCCTCCCCCACCCCACATTTGGGAGAAGACCCGCCCATTGAGGTCCCTGACCCGCTCCCCACCTTCAGGTAAACCTTGCCCCAGTTCAAATATTCACTTAAAGACCACTAGCCACAGTGCACCCAACCTTCAAATGTGCTCCTACGGGCGTCTCTTTCCCACTCTCCCTCGGTTCCCATTGACTCTTTGCTTCTCCTGTCCCTTGCTCTGGGCGGGAAGTCCTGTTCCCGGTCCGATGCCCCCGGCTTCACACTGTCCGCCGCCCGCAGGTGCTGACAGAGGAGCGCGCCGAGCGCACCGCGCGGGGGCTACTGCTGCGGGGACTGCGACGCCGGGACTCGGGCGTGTATCTGTGTGCGGCGGTCGAGCAGGGCTTTTCGCAGCCGCTGCGTCGCCTGGCGCTGCACGTGCTGAGTGCTGCGCAGGCTGAACGGCTGGCACGAGCCGAGGAGGCTGCGCCCGCCCCGCCGCCGGGCCCCAAACTCTGGTACCGGGACTTTCTGCAGCTGGTGGAGCCGGGCGGTGGTGGCGGCGCGAACTCCCTGCGCATGTGCCGCCCTCAGCCTGCGCTGCGCCCACCGCCCCCAGAGTCGCGGAGGAAGGGCCGCAACCGGCGGATGCACGCCCCTGAGCCGCGTGCTGAGCGGGGGCCGCGCAGCGTAGCGCACTGGTGACCGAGCTGTCCCCACGCCGGGGACCAGGCAGGAGACGACAGGCAGGAGAGGGAGCAGACAAACCCTGGGCAGACGGACGGGTTGGGGCCGGGCACTTGGGACCCTGGTGGACAGAGACACCAACTGACAGGCCCTGGCCTTAGGGCAGCTGTGCGGGCTTATTTATTAACAGGATAACTTTTGAATATAGCCCCGAGGAGGGTGGTCCAGGCTGGGCGCAGGATCCAGCCAGGGGGGAGGGGACAGAGAAGCCGGGCTTCAAAGCAACTGAACCACCAGGGCCCACCTGGAAAGTGCCCAGAGTGCCCCACCCTTGGGGACAGACTCCTTCCTTGGGCAGTGAGCAGAAAGCTGTGAACAGGCTGGGTTGCTGGGGGCGGGGGGAGGCAGGCCACCTGTACTAAAGTAATGCAATAAACACATTATCAGCAGAAGCTGGAATGGCCCCAGCAGACAACCGCTAGGTGCCTTGCTCTGTGGTCTTGGACACCTTCCTAGCAGTCTTAGGGCCTGAGTTTCTCCGGTCCAAGGTTGCAGTGGTGAGGATTAAAGGGGGTTTCTACAGACTGAGTGTGTTCACCAGGGCCTTTGGGAATGCCGACATGTACAGTACATTCTGCACAATACAATTTAAGGGCTAAGGGCAATGGAAAAGAATGTGAGCAGAAGGCTTCATTGAAGGAGTGACACTTGAGCTGAAATGACAAGGAGCCAAGCACAGGAACATTTGGGGACGGAGCATTCCAGGATGTAACAGCCACTGCAAAGGCCCTGAGGTGGGAATAGCTTGCCAAGTTTGAGCAACATCAGGGAGGCCAATGTGGTACAGGGGACTGATGTGTTTGGGATGTTTTAGGAAGAAGAGCCCAGTCTGGCTTTGCTCTATTTGGGAAGGAGGGACACGGGGCCAACCACAGAGGGAAGGCCTAAACCTGAACCACCTCCTCCCTTCAAGGGTAAACAGTGATACAAATCTTCAGATGACCTTGTGTGACCTGTATGCCCTCGTGGAGACAGGAGAGAAGGACCAAAACCACGAATTGTGCCAAGTGCTTCAGACACATGGTTGTATCTCTGTTCTCAGTGTACTCTGCCAGGGAAGAATCTCTGTTATTCCCATTTTACAGATAAGCAAACTGAGGCCCAAGAAGGGCGATCCTTTTCCTTTAAGGTTGTGAGCTTAGTAATGGAAGGACCAGTCTCCAATCCAACCCAGGTCTGCCTACCGGCCAGCACGGATACTCTGCCTGCCCACTTGTGGAGCTGTCAAAGCCTTCTCATGGCACTGGGCTTTTGTTATCCACCACCTCCCACCTGTGCTCCTGGCAGGTCACACACAGTGGTGGGTGGGTAATTGTCCCGTGTTTGCCGGAAGGAGAGATGACTGGGCTATGGGTAGGTGTCTGCCAGGGAGGAGTAGTGACTGAGTAGATACACAGAATCCCCTTGTATGTCTTGGCTGCCATATGGGGCCCTGCTGGAACTGAGCCTGAAGTGGCTATTCCAGATGGAGAGGCGTCAAGGCCTCTGCAAGTATGGGGGTGTGGTTCCCTAAGAAGGCCCCTGGGCACATGTGCTAGTGGAAGCATGCTCTTGGCTGGGCACCATCACCAGGTAGATAGTCCAGGATGGCCCATGTGGGTCACTCTGCCCCTTCCCATGGCTGAGAGCTACCCCCTCTAAATATAGCCCAGTGGGCTGAGCTCAGGCCTATTTTAGGCCCAGGCTGGGCGGCAGCCAGGCCTTCCCCAGGCTCTCAGAGGAGCCACTGCTGCCTTTGTTCAATCCTGCCACTGGACGCCCTCACTGGCCCTGATTGCCCACCACTTGCCATGCCTGAGGAGACCCAAGAAGGTAGGAGAGGGTGGCCAGAAGGGAGGGTAAGACCCCAGTCCTGTGACTCTGTGGACCATGGAGAGACCCATCCTTTGTCCCACTGACCTCAATTTTTATGTCTGAACTCTAGTAAAGGGACCTACCCCCTGTGCATGGAGGAAGAGCTTGCTGTGCCTGAAACCCCTCCCCACCTCAGGCCCTGCTTCACTTCCCCCTGCTGGGCACAGCAGGGAGGGATTGGGGAAGCTACCCGGATAGGGGTGGGTCAATTACAGGCTGTGCCCAGGTGGGTATAGGCATCCAGGCAGCTGTATGGCCAGTTCAGGGAAGAAGCTAGAATTGGGGTGGGAGTGGTTCCAGGAAGCATTTGGGTACCTGGCCTAGGAACTGGGCAGTAGATAGGCCAGAGGCCAACTTGGCTCTAAATATCCCCTAGGCCTGGTCAGACTGAGACTCAGCTAGTCAAGAGCTTGGTGGCCACTCACCTAACTGCTCCACTGCACCTAAGAAGTACTGAGGCTCAAAGGGCCAGACCAGCAGGAATCCAGGAAGCTACAGCTCCAGTGCTGGCCAGGACGCAGGACCAACTGCTCCGTGGCTCCAGTTCATAGCCCACAACCCAGCTTGGCCTGACCCCTGGTAGGGGGAAATGTTTGCCTTCTTTTGGGGTCTTGGTAACATTTACTGTGTATTTTTCCTGTAACAAACAGAATCTACATTCAATTTAGAAAGTGTGGGTAAAGCACAGCAAAGTGCAAAGAGGGAATTTAATATGACCTTTAACCCACCGCCCAGACATAATGACTCATAGCACCTGTTTTACTTGCTTTTGAGCATGTCAAGGGGCAGTTTCAAGTAAATCATGAAGATAACTAACTGTCCTGAGAGTGATAGACCCAGAGAGTACAAGGCCACCCTTGCACCTATCAGGAGGTGTCCCCCAACTTTCCTTTTGTACTTTGTTATCTAGCTTCCAGGGGGACATCTGGAGCTCTTATGGAATAAAGAGTTTAAAAAAATCAAAGAACAACCAGAAGATAATATAATTAAATGTTTAGAAATCACAAAATGCTTTGATGCTTCTGAAAATAAATAATTAAAATCACAACAAAAGTACACAGACCAGTGACTAAATGGGCAGAGGCTGTGAATGGATAATTAAGAAGCCACACATATATTGCTCAGCCTCTCTAGACAAAGAAACCCAATCAAATCAATCAAAAAAAGCCATTTCTGATCTCTCAAATTAGCAAATATGTGTGCACACTTACACATAAATATATATTTCTTTTCTTTTTTTTTTTTTTGAGACAGAGTCTTACTCTTTTGCCTGGGCTAGAGTGCTGTGGCATCAGCCTAGCTCACAGCAACCTCAAACTCCTGGGCCCAAGCAATCCTACTGCCTCAGCCTCCCAAGTAGCTGGGACTACAGGCATGTGCCACCATGCCCGGCTAATTTTTTCTATATATTTTTAGTTGTCCGATTCATTTCTTTTTACTTTTAGTAGAGATGCGGTCTCACTCTTGCTCAGGCTGGTCTGGAACTCCTGAGCTCAAACAATCTACCCGCCTCGGCCTCCCAGAGTGCTAGGATTGTAGGTGTGAGCCACCGTGCCCGGCCATAAATATATATTTTCGATGGGGATGCCTAATGGTGGCAATGTGGTACCCTGTTGGGGGCTGTGGACAGCCCTTCTGGAGGACAATTTGATAATAGCTTTAAAAAAAAAATCCCTGGGCGGGCATGGTGGCTCATGCCTGTAATCCTAGCACTCTGGGAGGCCAAGGTGGGAGGATAGCTTGAGCTCAGGAGTTCTAGACCAGCCTCAGCAAGAGTGAGACTCTGTCTAAACTAAAAATAGAAAAAAAATTAGCTGGGCAACCAAAAATAGAAAAAAATTAAAAAATTAGCCAGGCATGGTTGCATGCGCCTGTAGTCCTAGCTACTGGGGAGGCTGAGGCAGAAGGATCTCCTGAGCCCAGGAGTTTGAGGTTGCTGTGAGCTAGGCTGATGCCACAGCACTCTAGCCTAGGCAACAGAGTGAGACTCTGTCTCAAAAAAAAAAAAAAAATCCCTGCTCCTGGATGCAATAATTCCACTTCTGGGAATTGCCATAGTTAACTATTGGGAAATTGGGGAAAGCCTCCATACTCAATGGTGGATGTCCTGGAGATTATTAATGCCCAGGTCGCCTCAAAGAGCTGCCTACAGGGAGAAGCCTCAGAGATGTTTGAAACAAAGGAGGGTCTCCGGCAGTGCTGCTGCGGGAAAGCAGCAAGGATCACGGAAGCACGCTGAATCACACTGCGTATGTTAAGGAACGCAGAGCCCAAGCCGGGAGGTAACGGCAGCACAATGGCTAGCATGACAAGCCACCAGGCATTGGGTGTGGCCTAATGACTAACTCACAGGGTCTGCAGGGAAAACCAATGATAACAGAGGCAGGACTCAATTCCATGTGCTGTGGGTTGCAAGGCTGATAAACTATTTGTTACAAATGAGCTGGCAAAGAAATGACTGAAAGTCCTTGAAGGGTTTGGAAGGAAATAAATCAGGTGTACCTCCTGTTGGGGATCCAAATCAAGGGTCATTCCTGGTCAGTTTTAGGGGATTTGGAGCCAAATGCCCCACTATCCCCATCTTCCCCAAGTCCCTGCTACCTGAAGCCAGCTGGGAGAAGGAAAGGGATGACTCACCTCAGCTGAATCAGCCCCGTGCTGCCCCTGCAGACACCATGGTGCAGAGGATGCCAAACGGGAGCAGCAGGGGGCCACTGGCCCCCAACCACGTGCAGGAGGTGCGCCTGCATCAAGTGGAGTCCATCAGTGACCTACACAGTGGAGGTGAGGGGAGCAGGTAGAATGGAGGTGCTGTGGGGGTGAAAGTGGGCACACCTGCTGCCCTCCTGATGTCCCCTCCACCCTGCAGGCTTGCTGCACCCCTATCTGACTGAAGAGGCACGACCATGGGATGAGCTCCTGGGTGTTTTGCCACCGTCACTGTGTGCCCAGGCCAGCTGCAGCCCTGTGTATGGCAGGGGGGGCTTCCTGCTGCTGCTCATGCTGCTGGTGCTCACTTGCCTGGCACTCGCCATCCTGGCCGTCTACCTGAGTGGTAGGGATAACAGGGCACCGGTGGGAAGAGGGCAAGGCAGTGGAGACTGGGAAGCCCTTCTGTGCAGTTGGAAGGAGCAACTGCAGATGCTGCAGCAATGAAGGCTGAGGTTGGGGGCTTCTATGGGCAACCCTGGGTGTTGGGCTGGGTGGGGGGAGGTTGTGGGATGGCATAGTCTGACTATCTCCCACTCCTGCCTACCCTTTTGCAGTGCTGCAGAGTGAATCCCTGCGCATCCTGGCACACACACTGCACACCCAGGAGGAGACGCTACTCAAACTTCGCCTGGCCAGCCTCAGCCAGCTGCGGAGGCTCAACTCCAGTGAGGCCCAGGCACCCAGCTGAGATGCCATTTTGACCTGGGGCCTGGAGGAGTATGTGTGGGGGTGGGGATAAAGTGACTGCAGATAGATCTCTCCTCTCCTGCCACTGGCCGCATCTACACTACTTCCTTCCTTCCTTTTGTCTGAGAACCTTATGTGACTCCACAGCTGCCTGACTCTCCTGTCCTCTTCAAGCCAGGCCTAGCCAAGGCTTCTGGTGCCCAGGCCTTGCTTTTGGGTGGTCCAAGGTCAGGGCGAGGGGCACCAGCCTCCTGGCATCTGTCAGCACCCTCTGGCCATCCACAGATGGCAGGTTCAGAAGTGTAGAAATAGCTTCTCTCTCACGGCTGTCTCTCAAACTCTGCCAGGCCTCCCCGTGGGAGTCCAGCCTCAGCTCTCAAAGACAGGCTAGACTCTGAATAGGGGGAGGGGGACCACTTAGGAAGACTGCCTTGGAGGACAAAGGTGAGATGGAGGAAGACCCAGCTGGGCCCAAGCCTAGGGTGGTGGATGGGGAGGGAGGGTAGACAGAGATAGATACCCAGGAGTCAAGACCACAGAAGGCTGAGCATTCTGTTTAATTATCCCTTAATAATCTTTAAAAATCAGCACACAAATCCATTCCAGGTAGCTTTGCCTCCCCAGCTGCTATGGTGGCATTTGTCTAAATGCTATCTCCCCCAAGGAAGTGGATCATCCCAGGGGAGCAAAGCCTGAGAAAGAAAAGGAAGGGACAGCCCCCATACTGTCTGCCCCACAGCCCTGGGCCACATTTGGCCTGGCTTAAGACAGGGCAGGAAGAGGCCACAGGGCTGAGTGCAGGGATGAAGGGCCAGGGTCCCAAGTGTCCTGGCCCCCAGCCACCACTCCATGTCTGTTTTTGGTTTTGTCATTAAAAAAATAAAGCGACAATTACTGGCAGAGACCAGTTGTTGCACTGTCTTCTGTTAAAAATACGGGCAAGGGTGTGGCTAGTCTTCTCTTTAGCTGGTCCTGCTTCACAGGATGTCTGCCCGCTTGTCCCGCACGCGGCTGCGAGCCTTGGTCCGGGCTTTGAAGGCAGCAGCATTGTACAGGTGCTGGGGTGGGGCAAAGCGGGACGACTTGGTGAGCTGGGAAGGAGGAAGCCCCTGCAGAGCTCCAGGCCTCCAGAAAACAGGGGAACAGAGGGAAGACCAAGGCGCCCAAGGGTGCAAACCTTCTCAAATCGTGGAATTTTGCAGGCCTTCAGTGCAGTGGCATCCAACACCAGCACTGGGCCCAGGCCAAAGATGTCACGGAGTAGCTCGTTGTTCTGGGGACAAAAAGGACAGTAAGCTCAGGCCAGCCTGAAGCAGCTAAGCCAAGTGCCCTGCCCCTGTCTTTCTCCCCACCTGGAGGTGGTGGTGCATGCCCGAACCCAGCACTTCCTTGAAGGCGGCGTAGATCCTGTGCCGAGCCCAGGTGTCCATGTAGAGCACCTCAAGCCCAAAGCGGACTGTCTCTTCCTCGCATTCGCCGCCCTGCAGGGTAGAGGGGCCCACGTGACTGGGCTTGGCAGCTATGCCTGGAGAAGCACTTTCCCTAGGACACACAGATTCTCACCTCAACAAAGTGGAGCACGGCGCGGAAAGTAGACCGCTGGCGTCGGCGGTCAGCCTTGGCACGGTACTTGTTGCTGTCAGTGGCCAGAGTGCGCAAAGCACTACAGAGGGCCTCCATGTCCTCGTAAATGAAGTCCTCCTGTAGTGGGAGCGATGGAGGGTATCTGGCAGAGGCTTGAGCTCTGCTGGCTCTCAACATGGGGCTGCCCAAACCCCTCCTTTCACTGAGAGCCCTTCTCTGCCTGGCCCCTCTGAACTCCTCCCTTGGCCTCTGCCTGGCCAGGGACACCCCTATTCAGGGCCCCCATCATAGCAACCTAGCACCTAGCATGTGAGTCTGTGTTGGGGCCACCTCCACTGCATAATGACCCAAGGCCATTCTGTTTTCTGCACCATTCCCTGCAACCGGCCTGGGATGGGCAGGTGATATTAGCAGGGACCCCACCCCACCTCTGTCCCTCAAACCTCAAGGTCCCGGGCGAGCTCAAAGAGCAGTGCGATGGTTTCGCCGGCAGCGATCCGCAGGTTCACACTTTCACTGGACAAGAGCTGGGGCAGCTGGGGCAGCTGCCTAGGGAAGGGGCAGGCTGAGCTACATGTGAGGGTTGGGGGCCTCTTTGAGATTCCCCTCCTCCTCCCACTGGGCAGCAGCCCCTACCTGTCGAGGATGTGGCTGATGTGGGTGCTGGGGCAGATAGTGAGCAGCAATGCCCAGGCCTGCAGGGCAGCACAGAGCAGGCCATGCAGACTGGCAGGGACCACTGGAACTGTAGAGCCACCCACACCACAGGACCGGCTGAAAACACTTTCTAAGCAGGCAAGACAAGAGACCAGGTCCTAGAAGCACAAGGAGGCAGGGGAGTGGCTCAGGGGCAGAGCTATGGGCCTAGGTGCTCTACTACCTGTGCCTAAAGGCCACTCACTCACCTGGATGTCAGCAGCAGCCACATAGCAGCCCAAGCCAAGAGCAGAAGCACACTGTTGTGAGGACAAGGCCAGGCCATGGTCAGGGGGTGTGGCTAGGTTCCCAGCCATGGGGCCTACCCTCACCATCCCTGACAGTAGGGAAGCCTGAAAGCAGGTGGAACCCACCAGCCTGCTGAAGGATAAGGTAGGGGAAGGGTTTCATGAGGACACTCACGTGGAGCCGGGCAGCAGGGCTAGCTGTGTTGTCACTGAGCACAGAGACCAGCAGAGGCTGCAGGCTGTGGAACAGCTCCTCGCCTTTGGGTCCAGGGCCCAGCTGCACGCAGAGCAGGCCTAGCACGGCAGCAGCCAGGGCCTGTTCCTCACCCTTTCCTGTGGGACGCTTTCAAATCAGCACATGCAGCAAGGGTCAGCACCTCCCCAGTTTAAGTCTCCCACACACCCCTGGTTCCAACCTTTCTTGAGGCACTTTTCCAGGGCATCGGCCAGTGTGAGGCGGCGCTCTAGCAAGAAGTCAGGGAGTATGCGGGACGCCAGGGCCAGGCGCAGGCTCTCCAGAGCACCTTGCCGGATCTTGAAACTGGGCGGTGGAGAAAGAAGAATCATATGGGTCAGCTCTCCCTTGGTCACACTTGGTGTGGGCTGAGCAGGGACCTGGGTGTAGGAGTTGGCTGGCAGCCAGGGGTACCTCTTGTCTGTGAGGCAGTCCACATACTCCTTCAGCTTTTCCTCGAGGTCTTCCTGCTGGCCCTGCTCATCCAGGACATCCCCCCCTGCAAGGCCAGCTGGTCAGCACTACTTCTTGCCCTCATTCAAAGGAGCCCTCACCAAGTCCCTGCCAAACTGCTACCCGCTCTCACCAAGGCTGTCCTCGGCTGTGGCGCTGAGAAGGCTGGGGCATTCACTGGTGGTGCTGCGGGCCTCACTGGCTGCCTCATCCTCACTGGAACCTGAGTCAGCTTTGGCACTGCTCCGGGCACCTGAGAAGAGTGGAATGGGGTACTCAACCTGCCTCCATTGATGAGGGATGGCAGGGTTCCCTCGCCAACCTCATGGCCCCATAAGATATAATACCGCCCGCTCTCTGAGATGAAAAAACCAAAGCTGAGGCAGGCAGCAGAGGGGCTGATTCGGGGGACTGGAGCCAGGAAGCAGGAGAAAATATAAATATGGAAAGAGGTCTCTCCGTTGATAGCATCAGGCTCTAGCCTCAGGGAGGTACTGCCCACCAAGCCTGCCAGGTCATCCCTAGGCTGGGCCTTCAGCCCTGGGTGGATACACAGGCTCCCCCAGACTCTGCGAAGAGCAAGAAGTGAAGTGGCCCCTGATTGCACGAGTCCCTGAAAATAGGTGAACACAAGTGAGTATGAGGGTCAGTAGGGCTGGAGCACTTCTGTGCATGGGATCTGTCCAGGGCTAAGGGCTGACTTTGGCAAGGGTGGCTGCTGTGGCAGTGCTCTGGACAGGTTATGATCACCAGGCTGGCTCTATTTCTCAAAACTACTTACACCCCTTGCCTAAAGGACAAAGTCCAGCCCACACACTGGCCTCTGTTCACTTCTTCTCTTACTATCCTACCTGTCAGAGCAGCCCAGCATTCCCTCATATGCTCCAGTGTGCTGTGGTCCCTCGAGCTGCCCGGTCTTTGCGCAACTTGTTTTCTCTGCATGGTGGTCTCTTCTCCACCTTCTTAGGACTCACCGAGAAGCCCCTAACCTGGGGCCTCCCTGGTTCCTAAGTCTGGGGCTGACAGCATTAAGTGAACATGTTCCATATCCTATCAGATATTCCCCCACCCAAACTGCATCAGGGTGGTGGCCAGTTTAAAGTTATGCCTGGCAGGCACCCTATCCCAGCAAAGTAAACATATGTGTTTACTGCACCAGGACAGTCTTGGTAGACGCTGATAAGCGAGTCCCAACCCTCAGGCTCTAGGATACTCACACACCTTCTGCAGCCAGTGCCACCAAGGCCCTAATCCTGTAGCTTCCCAATAACCCCCTCCCTCTGTTCTCTGGAGCAAGGCATGCCTACCACCAACTTCCCTGTCCAGTCCAGGAATGGATCGGGGTTTGGCGAAGTAACTGGCTTTCTGCTCTGTCCAGTGGGTTTGTCCTCCCAAGTAGGCAACTGAGTTAGAAAGGCAATGGGGAAACCGAAGCCCAGAGGGGCTGGCCGGGTCACTGCTGGGAGTAACAGACGCCTGGCAGGCGGCAGGAAGCAAGTTCAAGTTGGGCGCACACGTGGCAGATGCCTGCTGGGGCACGTGCCAGCCTCAGCAGAGTTCTGGGAAGCTGTGCTGGACTAGTCGAGAGGGGGTTCCCCATCCTAGGGTCCTCGGGGTCACTGACGGGGACCCACGCAGGGCCCCGCTCAGCTCTCATCAGCTGCCCCCCGGCCCCCGACCCACCTCCTCCACGGCGCTGGCCGCCCTTGCGGGGCGCGTGGCCCTTACGGGCTCGAGGCATGCCAGGAACCGGGCGCGGGGGGCGCAGAGGGCGGAGGGTCAGGGACCCGGCGGGTGGGGGCTCCAGACCAGCGAGACGCCGGCCGGTGCGCTGCGCTGAGACTTGGCCAGACGACGGGAGCCACACGCCGCGCGCGCCACCATCTTCGCGAGGCCCCCCGCCCTGCCAAACGGGTAGCCGGGAAGGCGAGTTCCCGGCTATCCGGTTCAGACCCGCATCCACGCGGCCAAAACTACTATTCCCAGGGGGCTGCGCGCGCTGATCGCCGCTGGCCAGCTGGGCGTAGAGCACAACGGGAATCGTAGTCCACTCCTGGGACCCACAAGCCAACGACGCTCTAGCTGAACTATGCACCCACAATGCCCTGCGCGATTCGCGCGCCTCCCCCCCGCCCCCCCGCGTCTTGCACAGGTGCACAGTGGTTAACTTTGAAGCTTCCCTGTCCGGAGCACCACTGCTGGACTTGCAGCAGGGCACTTGCGACAGGGCCTACAGGGCTGCCTGGGTCTGAGGACCACTGGAAAAGCTTCGGGCTTGGTAGAACAGAGGGAACAGCCAAACATCAGGTAGTGAAAGAAAAAGTTACTTTATGATTAAAGCAGAGTACAGACAACTTAGCATTTACAGACCCTTCCCCAAGTTCTTCTTGGGGCACATCCCTGAACGGATCTCCTGTGACCTCTCCATGGACCCAGAGAGGTGTAGGCACAAAGCCCAGGGTGGCAACCCTAACTAAGTGGAAACTGACTCCCCCTAGGCTGCTTCCTTGTCATGAGGAGTCAGATGTTTTTAGAGGACCTCTGGTTTTACTGTAAGTGTTTTTTTCTGGTCCTTTCTACCCCTCAGGGATCCCCAGGGAAGCAGGATGGAACTGGAGTGTGTGCTTGGGAGGACTTACTGTAAGTGAATAGAGCAAGAGTGGGACAGAGTTGCTCCAGGACTGGGAAAGTGGCAGCAGGGAAAAGAGGAGGCAGGGGTAAGGACTCCTGGCTTTATGCTGCTTCCTTAAGCCCAGGTCTGTGCTCCTGGCAGGTAGGGCCAGCCCAGCCCCAGTAACAGCGGCAGCTGAATGACTTCCAATCTCCAAAGCTGCCATCTGGCCGCAGGTGCAGAAAGGCTTCCATCTGTCCTGGGTCTCTCCGGGCACAGCGCCCATGGCCATGGCACCGCTGGTGACTGCAGGCCATGGCTGCCCTGGTTGTGTTGATCACATATGGGCCCAGGGTGCCCACCAGGTAGTCATGGAGATGCCAGCATTTCTTCTGAAAAGGGAAGGGATGTCACTGTTCCTGCTCTATGGCCTTGTCATAGCCTCTCCCCTACCCTGTGATCCCAGCACATGCTACATGACAGGCTGAAGGGGGAAATGATCACCTCAGAGCTGGAGAAGCTCAGGTCCCCCCAGAGCACCACGCCGGTCACCCCCAGTGCTGCGCTCACACCAATGGTCTGCATGAGGTCATCCTGGAGGCAGAGAGCTGCTAAGCCAGGACTACATGGGCCAGATCCATGTAGGCCCACCTTCATCTTCTAGAGACTCTTCTGGTTCACTGCCATGATCTGATTCTACCTCTAGAGTCAGGCTCCTCTGTACTGAACCTCTTGACTGGCTTCTCAGGCCCTCCACTTAGAACGCCTCCCTTCAGATCAGAGGTCCAAAGGCTGAGTCTTGCCTTACTCCTCAAGATCTCCCAGGGCCACGCCCTCCTTGTCAGATGCTTCAGGACAGGTCCTTCCCCTCAGAACCCCCAGATCAGGACCTCCCCCTCAAATCTCCCTGGGCTAGGTCCTCTCTTCAGAGCTTCCTAGGACAAGGCCATGCTTCCCAACTTAGATCCCTAGACCTCAGCTTCCACTTACCTGGGACAGGAACCTCCCAGAGCTCCGGTGTGTTAGGCGGGCATAGGCCAGGACAGGCAGGGGATGTGGGTGCCCAGCAAGGGCCACACGGAAGGCCTCCTCCAGGCGGTGTTGGACAAAGGCCTGGTGGTGGGCAGGCGGCAGTCTGGGTGGAAGGTAGATGCTGGGAAAGAGGGCACTGGAGGCAGCCCAGAGCCAATGCAGTTGGGTGTTGCGGGCAAGAGTGGCTGCCTGGCAGCGGCCCGTGTAGTTGGAAGCCATACTGCGCCAGCCATTGCCACAGGCTGGGTAGCGATAGAAGCCCCAGAGCCCATGGGGCCGCAGTGCCTGGCCCAGCCGCAGCGTTTTTTCCATCAGTGCACGGGCTGCCTGCTCAAAGCCAGTACGAGCCTTGTGGAGCTGCTCCTGAGGGTCCAGGTCAGGGAACACTTGTTGTGCCCAAGTCCAGGAAGCTGCCTGATAGGCTTGGCGGCGGCCCCAGTTCCCAGCCCAGAGTGGACACCACTCCTCCCAGTCTAGCACTGCCAGGCCAGCAAAGCTGGGTCGCAGGCTGTGGTAGATCTGGTATGCAGCCCGGGCCAGGTGGTGGCCAAGGGGCACAGCCTGGGGGATGCCCCCATTGTGAGCTGTGTCCCTAGGCCCAAGGTAGGGATACAGGCCAAGACGGTTCTTGTAGAAGATGGTGATGTTCTGGCCATAGAAATGCTGGCCATGATTGGCTATGATGCCCAAGGCATTGAGTGGCAGGTGCACACCAAAGCGAGCCTTACAGTGGGCTGAGGGTACATTCCACAGCACGGAGAAGGGGCGTTCAGGGGCCTGCAGCAGGGGCTGGCCATAGCCCAGACACAGGGCTACCCCTAGTACCAGGGCTGGGCCTAGCTGCATGGTCACACCCCTGGGATAGCAACCTGTAGGAGAGAGGGGGTTTGAGCTTAGAGTTCATGGCCATGGCCACACCTTCCACACAGCAAGGAAAGTCCGGAAAGCTCCCCCAGCTCTTCCCCATAAGGATGGGGAGCTGGGGGAATCATGGTTCCCCAGGGGTCCCATAGGAATCTCAGAGAAGCCACATCCCAACAGCTTCCCTCCTATGTTCTCAATCTGTCAAGATACCGCTCTGTCCTCTGATACCTCCCCCACTCACAGCTGTCACAAGTACCCTTCTTTCTTCTGCCCATCTTGTTTCCTGCCCCAAGAATACTCAGTTCCCACCTCCTTGCCTGCCTGGCTTAGTTCCTACTCAGCACTCAAGTCTCTGTTATGACATCACCTATCCTGGGGGGTGACCTGGATCCCTAGGTGGAGTGAAGGCATTTGGGCTCCTGAAGCCTCTGTACCTCCCTTGTCCCAGCATGGATCCTGCTACTGTATGCCTGTTTGTCTCCCTATCTGTCCCTTTGGATAGAGACCCTACCTATTTAGTTCGCCATTGCCTACCCCCATCCAGAGCTTGACACACAGTAGGTGCTCAGGGAATGGTAATGAGTGAACAGGGAAGAGAACAGCCACTCAGTCCCCTGGGCCTAGCAGGGTTAGAGGGGCAAAAGACAAGTGTTCTCTCATCAGTGGCTGCAGGGCCAAGGTAGATCTGGAGCCTTTGCAGGAATAGGAGACCTGAGAGGTGAGGGTGGGGACCAACAAATAAACTGTCACAGCCACACCCAACAGAAGCCTTTATTCAGCCACACTGATGGCTTTGAGCCAGAGCTATGCAGCCACCTCCTGGCCCCACTGGTACCCAGGAAACATGCCCAGGCTAAAGCTGCTCCCCAGGGGCTAAGGGCTGAGGTATGGCCAATGGGCTGAGGCCAGTACTGTCCCAGGCAGTCCACTGACCCAGAATAGCAGTCTCTTGCCCTGGGTGGCCCTCAGATGTCTTTCTCCATCCAGAATATGGGGCATCCCCTCAGGTCTTTGTATTGTGTCTCCAGCAGGCTTTTTGGACGGTTCCCTGATGGAGTTGAGCGTGAGGTAGTCAGGGGCTCAGGCAGGGGAGGGGCTGGTGGCAATGGAGGCCCCTTGGGGCCCCTTGGGGCAACTTGGACCATCAGGTTTGGGGCGTTGCAGGGTGGCCAGGGAGAGGCGGCCCTGGGGAAGGCACTGAGCAGGGTGGTGGGCAGCCGTTGGCTGGTGAAGACCAGGCCCTGCACAGGCTCGCCCAGATGGTAGCCCAGGTGGGCATAGAACTGCATCTGGTCATGGGTGGTGAGGTGTAGTCTGCGGAAGCCCCGAGCCTGAGCAAAGACCTCCAGACCCTCCATGAGTCGGCGGCCAAAGCCACGGCCCCTCAGGGCCCGGGCCACAACCACTGTCTCCACTAAAAGGCTCTGGGGCCTGTCCAGCACCCGTGAGAGGCGGGCATGGCCCACCACAATGGGTGCCACTGTGGGCATGTGTGGGGTGCTCAGTAGCATCAAGCAGAGGGGGAAAGCATCTGAGGACTGGCCCAAGGAGTGTAGGCGGGAGGCGCGGCTGCGGGGCCATTGCTCATTGATGAGGTCGGCACAAGCACCCAGGAGCTCGGGTCGGCAGTGCACAGGCTCCAGGGTCAACTCAGCCAGGTTGGGGGCTGGGGTCTCCTCTGGCTGGGGTTCAGGATCCAGGTTAAGCTCAGCCAGGCCAGGTCTGAGGGTCATCTCTGGTTGGCGTGTGGAATCCAGGGTCACCTCAGCTAGCTGGGGGCTCGGGGTCAGCTCTGGCTGGCATGCCAGATTCAGAGACAGCTCAGCTGGGCTGGCATTCAGGATCACCTCCATCCAGTGCATAGGCGATAGGGCACGGGTCAGCTTGGCTGGGCCAGGGCTCAGAGTTGGCTCTTGCCTACACGTAGAATCCAGGCTCAGATGAGTCAGGCTGGGAGCCAAGGTCACCTCCTACTAGGTTGCAGGTGGCTCAGTGCCAGGCTGGAGGTTAAGACCACAGTCTCCAGGCAGTGGCATCTCCTCAGACCACAAGGGCTCTCCTCCTATAGATAACAGCCATGGTGGGCTGTGCCAGGAAGGAAGATAGGTTGGGGCAGGGAAGGCTGGCAGAGCACAAGGGGGCCATGCATACTGAAACTGGTGAGTGGTGGGCTGTACCTTGTCCCACACTCACCTGATGGCACAGGTGACCTGGAAGAGACCCATACCCCATACCAGCGAAAGGGGAGAGCAGGGGAGATGGATCCAGGTTTCCTGCCCCACGTTGGAGAGAGGCTGAGGGCGACAATAAGCTGCTGAAGGCTGGAGCAGAACCCAGGAATCCTGGCCCCAGCCTGCTCTAGCTACAAAGTTGTCCTCCCCAGGACCTCACTGTGCCAAGACAGCCAACCCAGCTTACTTGTTGGCCATCCTGTCTCTAGTAGTCCATCATTATGGCTTCGGAAAGAGCATGCAAACCAGACACCACATCGCCTGTTTAAACCCACCCAAGGTTTCCTTCAGAGGAAACACTGCCCCCAGAAGTTCCCCTGTCCCTTTCTTCTCCCTACATTCCAACTCTCCTCCAGCTGCCAGCCTTTTCAACCACCTGGGCCATGCCCACCACCTCACCAGTACTGGAGCCCCACCTACCCACCCAGCAGGCTCAGTTTTCCCCTCCTTTGACTGCCTTCTCTCCCTGGGGCACAAAGCCCATGTCATGGTCCACAATTCTCCCACCTCAGGACACTTTGGGTATGGACCCAACTGTCCCCTCAGATGGTGCCCCAGCAGCACCAGCACTAGGCCTGGCCCAGTCACACAGCAGTGTTGCCTTTGCAGGCCTGGTTCCCCACTGGCCCGAGTTTCGCAGCCGCCCTAGATAAAGACCACAGCTTCCTTCCTATATCCACAGGGGTGTCCAACGGCCTCCAGGTTGGGGGCCCAGGCCTCCTGTACCCAAATCCCACTGTTTGCCCACCTTAATCAAGGTCTTGCTGGCAGAAGGGTCTATGCCCAACGGCCGGGCGCGGTGGCTCAAGCCTGTAATCCTAGCACTCTGGGAGGCCGAGGTGGGCGGATCGTTCTGAGCTCAGGAGTTCGAGACCAGCCTGAGCAAGAGCGAGACCCCATCTCTACCAAAAAATAGAAAGAAATTAATT
>CAUYSK010114790.1:0-10658 GCA_963575035.1 Avahi laniger
AATAGCAAAAAAACAAATAACCTGCTTAAATAAATGAGCAAAAGACCTGAATAGATATTTCTCCAAAGAAGACATGCAAATGGCCAACAGGTACATGAAAAACTGTTCAACTTTGCTAATCATCAGGAAAATGCAAATCAAAACAAGAAGATATTACCTCACATCTGTTAGGGTTGCTATTAATGTTATCAAAAGGACAAAAGGCAACAAGTGCTGGTAATATGGGAAAAAAAAGGAATTCTTGTACATTATTGGTGAGAATGTAATTAGTACAGCCATTATGAGAAACAATATGGAGGTGCTTCAAAAAATTAAAAATAGAATGATCATATGATCCAGCAATTCCACTTCTGGATGTATAACCAAAGGAAATAATCAGTATGTCAAACTGTTATCTGCATTTGTAGCATTATTCACAATAGTCAAGATATGGACTCAAGTGTCCACCCATTAATGAATGGATAAGAAAATTTGCTTTATATACATCATGGGATATTATCCAGCCTTTTAGAAAGAAAGAAATCTTTTCATTTACAATGACATACATGAACCTGGAGAACAGTATGCTCAGTGAAATAAGCCAGCGACAGACAAATACTGCATGATTTCACTTACATGTGGAATCTAAAAAAACTGAATTTGTAGAAGCAGAGATTAAAATGGCTGTTACCAGAGGCTGGAGGGTTTGGGGTGGGACATGGGGATATGGAGAGATGTTGGTCTAAGGGTACAAAGTCTCACTTAGACAAGTAAAATAAAATAAAATGAAATAAAATAATAAAGTAAAAATATAATTTCACTGCCAAATCACTTCATCTGTCCATAGCATCAGTAGTGTTCACGATCACTGAAAAATAATTAACATCAAATGAGAACATGTTATTAATACTATGTATATAACATGACCAGGACAATTAAAACTAATCTTTGATCAGCTACCATTAAAATGTATCTGATTTATATTTTCATTTAATTTCAATTTTCAGTTGAAATACAATGTTCATTCTATATAATACATACATACAAATGCACACTCTCAGAGTACAAGGTAAAGCTTTGAAAAAAGGTGTAATTTGTATATAATCACATTTGTACTTGAGAGTAAAAATCAACATGAATAAAAAACATTTTCCCCTTCCTTATGAACTTGTCACATGTTATGCTCTAATGCGAGATTTATTATTACTTTGTAAACAGACCACAACATGATATTGGCATTACCTTTTGCTTGGAAATAAAGCAACCACCAAGAGAGATCTAAGATTGTAACGTTTGTGTGTGCCAAAGTGGAAATCTGGTATAGACTCATGAAAGAAATAATAATTCATGATCAGCAGTCCAGAGTTGAAGCTCTTTTTATTTTTCAAGTTTTCTACTAGAATATGTGTAATGTCTGGGGCATATCATTAAAAAAAATATCTTCCTTAGAATTTTATCTGACATCCTTTAATATAGTCATAACAGTATTACCATTTCTGTGACTTGAAGCTTAATGAATATGTATGCACGTTATCTAAACAGACGATCGTAACCCTGCTTTCAAAAAATTATAGTCCCTCCTATTAATCTTTATTTTGGATGCTATTCAGCTTCAAGGCTCTCTGAGCCATTTGAAGTAACTTATGAGCTCAAGATGCATCTCTCAAGGAATTTGATATTTGTACCCATTGATTTAGAAAAATTCCAACTAAAATAATCGCTCTCAGTGATTCCTTGCCTTTTCTATCAGAGAAGACATCCTCCTTGCACTCCTCCAGTATGAATAAACCATAGACCATACTAATTTATTATCTATGATTACCTTAGATTTCTCATTATGTAATAACCATTGGAGTTGCATGAATAAAATAGGCGAAATTTAATCAACCAATATACAACAAAAATTTTCCAAGGATTTTTCAATTAATTATGAAGAAGCAGCAATGTTTTTAAATATTGTTAAATAATCCTTTAGAAATACATTATTTACCCAATTAGCTGTAATGCAATCTTTGAAGGTCCCAGATGCATTTTTTTAAATAGACCTAAAAGGAATTCAAAAGGTGATCTAAAGTAATGATTATGATCTATGACAGAAATAACTGTTCATGTTCAAACCCTCAGGTTATTTCAATCAAAAAAGAGTGAAATGTACACATATATTGGAAGTTGAATTTTAAGTATGTAACTTAGTTTTATTATTTCTCTAAAATACCCCAAAGGTACAAATGTACATTATTCATCAGTAATTTCAAACTAAAAATTGTCACTTTGAACAATGGAGTAATTTGTGATTTTGCAGAATGCCACAAGAAAAAAATAATGAGAATAAAATGGCTAACTTAAAAAAAAAACTCAACATAACACATACTAGCTAAGCCAATATTTTGAAGTATGAATGGACTCCTACCAAAGACATTATGGAGTCACAAAAATTCATAAAGAAATCTAAATACTGATTTTCAATAGACTCATGAGAAATTTTAAGGAAATAGTTGCTGAGTTCTTTATTTTTACTGAATTCACTTATCCTTCCATATTCTCATGATGCATCACCCCCATAATTTTCTTGACTCTTTATTCTACTGTTACTATTATGATCTTAACCATTAACTTACCTCTCAAAAGTGATGTTGTGTAGTTTTTATAAATGGCATTGTCTTTTATAGTAGCTTTTTTCCTTGGCATAACATGTTACCGTTACCAAAGGTTTTTTTAAAATATACTAGATCATTTAATTTCTCAGTATAATTCCTATTTCTGCCTAGATTACCAATAATTGTTCAGTTTCTCAATGAAAACTTGTAATTGGCTTTTTTCTTAGTGTTACATATAAATGATGCTAAAACAAACTTGCTACCCTTTACTTCAAAATATCTTTTGTATTTTACCTTTTATCTCCAGTTTATCTGTCATCACCACAAACTCTGACATCACTATCATCATTGCAATAGTAGTTATGAATTATAAAAACCTTTCTAATAGTTTAGAAATCATGAAATAGAGTCAAGAAGCTTGGGTGGAATCTGTAAGTTGATTAAACTCTCTACACCTCATTTTTATCATCTATAAAATAAATATAATAACTACAACCTCCCTCTTAAATTGTTTCAAAGGTTAAGAATGAATTAGTTCATATAAAGTGCTGAGAACATTGGCACGTAGTAAAAGATCAATTAATATTTATTATATTTTGTTTTGTTTTGCCAGAGATTTTGCTAAGAATATCAAATTTATCATCCAATTCAATCAACTCAACAATTTGATGAGATAAATACCATTCTGTAGAGTTATTGAGTTAATTGAACTAATTATTTAGTGAAAGTGTCTAGCAAAATATCTGACACATAGAAGGGAATTAAAAGCCATTAGCTGTTCTATCTCCAACACACAAATTCCATCCACTCACCTGAGTAAGATCTATATGTAATCACCTCTCAGACTGTGCTTACTTATTCACTAAAAAAAAAAGTTATTGATCTGCTACTTTCCCTGTAATTCTATGAATATGTAGATATTTCTCTTTGTTCCACATCTGTGAGCCTATCACTATTAATATTTGAAGTATATTTTTCTATGTATTTTTCAGTTTATATACTAATATATCATGAATACACTGGACACATGATTTTTTAAAGAGAAATATGATCATACTATTATTGTTTGAAATATGCTTAATTAAAAATATGCTGAGTAAGATATTTGGGGCATCTATTCATGTCAATACATTTAGATATATTATTTTCCCAGATAGATACACAATATTTTTATATTAAAATTTTATAATATTTTAACCAACCCAGGTATGCAGGTATTTATTTACTACGGTAATCAAGGATACCAAATACACACATCTCTGTATATGTATGAATATGTGTGTGTACAGTTTTATAGCAGCTTTATTGAGATATAATTCAGATACCATTACATTTACCCTTTCAAAGTATAGAATTCAGTGTGCTTAGGATATTTACAGAGTTGTTCAAGCATCAGTGTAATAAATTTTAAAATATTTTTATCACCCAAAACAAAGCCTATATCCATTAGCAGTCATTCTAGATTTCCTCCCAGTCTCTCTAGACCAATACTAATCTTTTATCCATCTCTATAAATTTACTTATCCTGGATAGTTCATATAAATTTATTCATGTATTATTTGGTCTTCTGTGATTGGTTATTTTAATTTAGCATGTTTCTAAGATTCATCCATGTAGCAGCTTTTATCAGTATTAATTTCTTTTTATTGCCAAATAATATTTCATTGATTAGCCATATCACATTTTATTTATACATTCATCAGTTAATAGGCATTTGGATTTCAACTACTCTGTGGCTATTTTGAATAATGCTGCCATGAACATTCATGTTCCCATTTTTGTGTAGGCATATTTTGTTTCATTTCTTTTGATCAGTGGAAAATTATATCACATGACAAGTCTTTATTTAAGCTTTTGAGAAACTGACAGATTGTTTTTCAAAGTATCTACACCATTTCACATTTCCACCAGTGTTTATGAGGCTTCCAATTTCTCCACATCCTCACCGATACTTCTTATTACTACCTTTGTTATTTTAGCCATCAAAATGGGGTGAAGTGGTATCTCATTGTGGTTTAGGTTTACATTTACCTGATGGCTAATGATGTTCAGCATCTTTTTATGTTCTTATTGGCCATTTGTATATTTTATTTGGAGAAATGTCTCTTAAGATCCTTTGACCATTTTTAATAGGGATATTTATCATTTTATTATTAAATTGAAATAGTTCTTTATATGTTCTACATACAAGTAAGTTCCTTTGGGGAGAGCTGTGGAACTCTCCGTTTTTATGAACTTCCTTTCTAGGCAAAATCTCTGGGCCAATGCTCAGGGCACTTAATACAGATTCTTTGCCTCTGCTCTTCTCAACTTACCTCTCTTTGCATGGAACATCATTCTATAATTATGCTGGAGTAAGGGTGATTGGGCTCCAGGATTCTCATCCTCTGGTCCCCGGGGTATTGCCTCTAACCTCTGAGTGGAGGTTGGGTAAAGGAAGAGTCCCTGATCTCTCAGAGTTTAAGTGGATGAGAAATACGGGCCACTTGTCACTCCAACTAAGAATCCATATCTCTAGATCAAAGGTGAGAGGAGACGGAGTCCAGTCATTTTAGCCACGCCCATCCAGATTGGCGATTCTGCTAGTCTGATCTGGATGGTGGGGAGGGAGTAGATTGTCTCCTGTGCCACAGACTTTTGTTGTTCTTACTGTATTTAGTAAATTTTCTTGAATAAGTGTTTCTTCATTTGTTGAGTTCCCTCAGGACAGCTTCCAGAGACTTTTAATCATTGTTTTTTGTTTTATCATTTTCATTTGTTATGGTTGTTTCACTGGGGAATAGGTCCGTGATTCTCTTCCACTTATATACATGTCTCCTTTGAGGGACATATATATAATTACAAGTTATGTAAATATAACTCTAGAAATAGAATTTCTGGACAAAAAGTAAAGTTTAAATTTTAATAGTTATATTCAGATTTCTCTCCAAAAAGCCGAATCAATTTATACCCCTATTGAGTGGAGTTTTTTATTTTTTTTTAAGTTTCGTTATTTGTTTTGTGTTGAAGATCGAATCATTTCTAGTTAAGAGGAGCTGCTTGCAGATATATAAGCAAAGATCATGGATGAAGCATTTTAGAGAGAAGTTTGACAATGAATTATCAACATAGAATAAGGAATTAGTCTTGCATTGAAAGATCAACAACTGAGGAAAAGGTCATGGTCAATAAATAGATGTGTTATTAAGTTCTAAGTTATTAAGTTCATGCTTTAGAATTTGCATGTTTTTCGTATTGATTCTATGCTTTTGCAAAAAACGTATAATCCCTGTCATTAATAAACATGTGACTTAGTAGTTTTGCAACCTTAGCACATTTACGTATCTCTGAGCATATATGGTTTTTAAAAGATATTTTTTCCATTAGAAATAACAAAACAAAATATGAGACTTGTCCTTATAACAGATTGTATGATGAAGAAAGTTCTATCAGACCTTAAACAATTGTAATCTGTCTTAGAGATATTTAAGCACTGTTGTAAAATTTGTTTAGCTTTCATTAGAAAACCAATCATTATATTCCTTTGGTACCATCCATGATCATGCCATTTTAGAGAGGTGAAGTTAGCAAACAGAGACAAGCTTAGATTGACAAAATCTGGCACAAATTGGGCATCTATTTTTCAGCAAAACAATTTTTGTGGTGTTTTAAATTTTGTTGTAGTGTGTTTCTGTTAAGCCCTCTCTTCCATCTTTAATAGAATATTGAAGTGAATTTATGAGACTGTGATTTGAAACACTAATTTGGGCAGTTTTCAGAAGAAAATGTGCATAGAAGTTTGCATTTTACACAGTAGGAACTGAATCTGCTACTGGTATGTGCTTGACTAGCCTGCTCCTATTTTTCAAAAACTTGTTTGTTGAGTACCTAATCTTTTGCTTCAAATATATTATGTAATTCACCCCTCCATACTTTGGAGTTGCATAATCACCAACTGGAAAACATCCAGAAAAAGCCAATCAGAAGAGTGAATGATCTGGAAATGATCTCTTAAGAGGAAGAGTGAAGGTATAGCAAATATTTATCCTGGAAGAAGAGAAGGCTAATTGTGAAATTAAAATTGTCTTTAGAAGGTATGGGGGAAAAAGCCATTTGATTTAGTCTTTATAGAACCAGAATGATTAACATAGTTATTGAAAGAACAATTTATTAAGAGTTAAAAGATTTCTAGACATATCTTTTACTAGATAGCTCTATGCCCTTGGGCAAATGCTTTAATAAGTCTGGAATTCCATTCCCCTCAACCAGCTCATTTTGTTGTATCAAAATGTGTGACTCTCAAATGTTGTATTTCTGTAGAGGCTCTCATGGATCACCGCTGTGTATCTTTACTTGGTCCATGCATCCCTTCAGTGAAGTAAAAGGACCTATAAATCATCTATTCCACTTGTTCCTAATTCCTACTAAAATCAAAACTAAATGCAATGGCAGATGCAGCAAGAGCAACAAAAAATCAATTCTTTACATAATTCCACATTCAATCCCATCCTCCTCCTTTGAAGTTCTTTCCAACTAGCTGCCTTTCTGAATAAAAGGTTATGCACTTAATGAGGCAATGACTGAAACATATTATTACCAAATTAGTAACTTAGCTAATAATAAGGAACTATATATGAATTAATGTCTAACAGAATGAAGGTTAATAGTGACATACATATATGTAAAATCCTGAAAATTATTATTTTTTTAATTTTCATGGATATATTTAATAGGATGATGGAGACATTATTTATCAAAAAAACATTGAGGAGAAGACTTAAGGGCATTGGCTGATGATTAAATCAATGAGAATTCATAGTAGAGTGCAGTAATCATGATAATGAATCTTAGATTATATTCATGCCCTAAGAGCATAATATTAATATGTAAAACAAGAGAAATGTTCTTTACATTTTTCCCTTAATTTGTCAGACTAACCTAGATTATTATGAGCAATTTAGGGTCCTTCTCTTGAAAAGAAACATAAACAAATACATTTGAAAAATGGCAATGGTGAGACAAAGCCAAACAATGTTTCATAAGAAGCAGTTGTGGGAAATAAGGTCATTCATCTAAGCCTGGTATGAAAAAAAGAGAAAAGGTCATAATAGCTGTTTTTATAAACTTATGCGGAAAACTAAATGTTTTGTATAACCATAATGGGTATAATAAAGCTTATTTTACATTTTCAGAATGCTGTTTTAATGCCACAAAATTTGGGTGTATAGGGAAAATAAACTTTTTCTTAATTCAATTTGATATCTATACTAAGCCCTTATCATAGAAGATAGTAGAGATTTTTATTTTCATTCAAATCAGAAAACCAACATGCATTTCATATTTGTGGAAAGCTTTGTTTAAGTTCTGAGTGCTCTCATGGTTTTAAGTTAGTATAGCAATTTAAGTGATTTGCAGCATGATTCCTGAGTGGCCTGTCCACCCATGTAGGCTCTGAACTTCTTTTGTCCCACCTGGTGTTTGGTCAAAGGCACCATGGACCACCACTGAGCAATGGTTCTCTTCTAGCTACTTGGCCACCTCAGGTCTGATAGCTCTTTCTACTGCATTCTTAACATTCTTGAATAGTCAAGTGAGTTGTAAGACACTGCACAAGGCTGGGACATAAAAGTTTCTGCAAGAGTGTGGATGGTCCCATTGTTCTAGACAAACCAACCAATGATTGTCTCTCTGCAATCTTGTTACCTCCCTGGTACTCAGACCTAGAAAGAAGTGAGACATTGATATCCTCTACTTTTCTGCTCTGGAATGCCTTAAACAACATCCCTAGGAACATGCAGCCTGACATGGTCTTAACTATAGAGGTATCTTTCATAATCTCTCCTATATTCTCTTTCTGTAACTTGGGGAACTCTTTTTCTATTCTCACCAGAGAACTCTCTTCTCTTAATCTTGAAGCATATTTCTCAGACACATTCCCTTTTTCACAATGTGTTGTCACTCAAAGATATGCCTTTGACCCAGAGATATAGAGATACTTAAAGATCATGTCCAATTTCTGAATGGACTGAGAAATTAGACACAAATGGGAATCAAAATATGCTCACTAAAAAAATATTAAATAGAAAGAGCTTAATGCAAAGACAAATAGGTTTGATAACTTAATCCCAGATTAGACTATTACAACCTAAACAAAGACACAGTAGGCCAGAAAAGGATGCCACTTGAAAGTTTACCAAGGAGAAACAAAGGACATGGAGAAGCAGAAGGTAATGCCAACTCGCTGTGAGTGTGCTCAGTTCAGAGAAGAAACATAGGCAAAAATCTTGGGTTTTCCCTTACCAGGATGCACATCAGTCTCTGTTGATTACCTGGAATCCAATGCTGACTAACTTTAAATGTAACTGAGGAATCTGCTTAAAAGAGACCATTAGCTTTAGAAATAATTTATGACTTACAGAATTGTAACATTCATTTTTCTTGCTGTTTATGCTCCTGGAAAATTGAGTCAACTATCCATGTTTAAAGAAATAGAATACTAATTTAAATTTGTATTTTCTTGTATATTACAGATATAAATATTAATCCACATTTTTTTGAAAATAAAAGCAAGAACTTTTATTCCATTTAAAATAATGTGCTCCACTAACCACAATATTTGACATAGGCACAGAAGGTATTTTTCCTTGATTAATGACTAAGAGCAGTTAAGTCACTTATCTATAGTAAATTATCTAATAATTGATACTTTAAAAATAATCTTATATTTTCTAGGCATTTATAACACAACTATTCATTTACTTAATATTGTTTTGATAATCAAAGTAATGTTTTTTCCAACTTTGTTACTTTAATGACAAAATTTAAGTAACTAATTCACTTTAACTAGTATTTACTCAAAATTTTTGATCTTTCGAGACAGAAGTGCCTAGTCTAAACAAATTTCTTTTTGTTTTTAGTTTACAAATCTAGGTCCATTTGGAGTACAGTTGGTGACAAACTTGGTTTCCTAAAACATTATTACTAATTTGTTTGACTATTTTTGCAGTTGTGAAAATAGAGTAGTAGTTTGAGTAAATATTTTAATGGCAATGTTAGGTTAGAGTGTTCACTTTAGCCTGTCTACATTGTGATTTGACCGGAGCACCTAGAACACTGTACTGTGGCTAACCTTGCCAGTGACCTGAAATACCACATTTTGAGAAAAAAAATTATAATGAAAATGGAGAAGTTATTTTGCTACAGAACTTAACAAATAAATTGACCACTTTCTTCCAAGAGAATGTCTCATAAATATGAGTAATGGTGTCATTAATTATGGAGTAAAATCAATTGGTTATAATATTTATTACTAAATAAATGTATGATAGTTATTTTTACTTATATTCTTCAAATTATATCGATGCATTGTAGCATTACGTTAAAAAATGCTTTGAATAAAGTTGGATAAGAGTGATAAGTTACCAATTCCATGAACACCCATGTTAACTCCTAATGGAACAGAGACAGAGCCAGTCTATTAACAGGATTGATAAAGCATGTTATTATGAAGTAAGCAAAGATTAGCAATACTATTTTCTGCTTAAAATTTATTCCCTTTGAAAATGATATGTAAATCCTTACCTAACTGCAGTGGTGCAGCATGCACTGAGATTTGGGAAAGAGATCCAGACAAAAGGACCAACCCCAGTGACAACACTGGGTGGCTGAAGAGGCAATGAGATATCACCTATCTCCAGTGAGACTGGCCTTTATCAAAAAGTCCCAAAACAATAAATGTTGGCATGGATGTGGAGAGATAGGAACATTCATACACTGCTGGTGGGACTGCAAACTAGTGCAACCTCTGTGGAAAGCAATATGAAAATATCTTAAAGAGTTAAAAGTAGATCGACCATTTGATCCAGCAATCCCATTACTGGGCATCTACCCAAAAAAGAACAAAAGTCACTCTATGAAAAAGACACTTGCACTCGAATGTTGATAGCAGCACAATTCACAATTGCAAAGATGTGGAAACAACCCAGGTGCCCATCAATACATGAGTGGATTAATAAAATGTGGTATATGTACACCATGGAGTTCTACTCAGCCACAAAAAACAACAGTGATCTAGCACCTTTTGTATTATCCCAGATAGAGCTG
>CAUYSK010114793.1:0-19820 GCA_963575035.1 Avahi laniger
ATCAACACATAAGTGCATATATAAGAATTGCATCTATTAGATATTGGGCAGAGGGGAGGGGGGAGGAGGGAGGAGGGGACGGGTATATGTGTACACAAAGAGTGCAATGTGCACCACGCAATGGGATGGACATATTTGAAACCTGGACTGAGGGGGGAGGGGGGGCAGGGGCAACATACGGAACCTAAACATCTGTACCCTCATATTATGCTGAAATAAAAAAAAAAAAATATCATCTGAATTGAAGAGTCCTATCGGTGTAAAATATATACGTAGACTTAGTATGAAAAAAGAATGTAATAACTCATTATTAACTTTAAGATTTTAATTACATGTTGAAATGATGGTATTTAGGATATGTCAAATTGAATACAATATACCACAAAATTAATTTCAACTGTTTCATTTTGTGTTTTTTAATGTGTATACTAGACAATTCAAAATTACACATGTAGTTCACATTATATTTCTATTGAGCAGTGCTATTCTGATGTGCTAAACAGAAAATTAGAAAATTTCATTGTTCCAAGACCTGCCTACATATTCTCACATAAGATGGAGGTGAAACTTTTATTCATATAATGCACAGATTGTGTTCAATATATTGCATTTAATTTATAGTCCCAAGAAAGCTGATTTCAGAACTTCTTGAAAGGGAGTGTTATAAGTAGAAATGAGTTGATTTGTTATCAGTTCTGTCAATTTGGCTTGCACTGTCACAGTGTTTAATGAAAGTATATAAAGGTAACTTTATTTATCCTCACTGGCATAAAAAGGCTTTTAAAAAAATTAATACATTTTACTATTTACAATGAAACATAATTTAATTCAGTTTGATGGTGCCATAATTATTATAGCATAATAATTTTTGTAGTATGGTAACTTTGGCATGTATGCCATAAAGAGTAAATCATTAAATAGGAAACAGGGTACAAATCAAAAAGATAATAAGAAACTCTATTATCATAAAGGCATAAATTATTAGAGAAAAGTGAAAGCGAACCACTTTAATTTGAATGGATTTAAGTAAGAGCAAGGCAATACTAAATAACTGAAATCAGTTGGGCTTCTGAAAGAAACTGAGGCCCAAGATTCTTAATATCCTTTGCATAATGAATTCGAGTTTTTATTCCCAAGTTCTTATGAAATTTTGAGGTTTGAAGGTCTGTTGTTTCCTAAAATATCCCAATAATTTTGCTATAAGATAAAACATGCTACACACTCCCTCCCCCCTTTTCATCTTTTGGCTTCATACATTCCTTCTTTGATTATAAAATAAATATTTGTTTATTGTAAATTTAAGACTATATCAGAAAGTATGAAGAGAAAAGCTAAGATTATATGAAATCTCAAGACAATTATTATTATCTTGTTATATTTTGGTGCATTTTGGTCTGTATCTTTCATATTGGTTCAAAGATACATATTTATATTCCTATCTCTATAAAACTATTGTCATATTTTAAAACTATGAAATTTTATAATGCTCACTACTCTGTAGCTGTAATAATATAAATTCATTTTCTTATACATCTGCATACTCTTTTTAATGAATTCACCACAATGTCTCCAATCTATATAGTTGGACATTTAGAAACTCCAGCCTCCTTGATTTTTATTGTACAAATAAACTCTGTTGAGAACATAATTTACAAATATTTTTGTGTGTACCTGATTATTTCTTTCTAAAACTTCCAAGAAGGAGAATTGCTGGATTTCTCAATGGATATGAATATTTTAAACCTCTTATATTTACTTCATAACTTTATTTTAATAATCTTGAATTACTGGAAAGAAATAACTAGTCAAGCAGTTTGGCTGTATATTAATTAATCATATTGTATGAGTTATATTTGTGACATGGAACTTGAATTTTAGAGCTCTTTTTGTTCAAAGTTAAAGTGTCCATTCTGTGTGTAATGTGTTATACACAGCTAAGTTCACATACTGAGTGGGCTGGACTCATGCTTTTAAGTGTAAGGACCTCTGTGTTTTCTGTCTTCATGGAACTAGAGAAATTGCTAACCCAGAGATTTATAAATATTTAAAGAAAGTGTTGATAAAAATGGCATGTTTTAAAACACAGATGTGATATCAGTAATTCTTTTAATATTACAATAAAAACAAATGAGCACAATCACAATCACAAAAGTAAAATACCCAGACATATCTCTAATAAGAAATATGAGGTCTCTATGAAGAAAACAGCAAAACTTTACTGCAAGATACAAAATGCTTAAATAAATGAAATCATAACACATTTCTAGGTGAGAAATATTTGAAGATGTAAATTTCTCAAGAAATAATTTATAAGAAGAGTCCATTAAAAATATAAGTGGCATTATTCAACTGAACCTAATGTTTAGTTGGAAGAATATACGTATCATTTTAACAAAAATGAATAATAAGCTGGAAAGGGAAAGTAGTAACTTTACCCATAAGATACAAAGGAATTTTTTAGAGAAATAGCTATAAAGAGAAGGAATAAACAGCCCAGAAACAAGTACCATCTGCATATAAATTTAAATCTCTGATAAATTTAGCAAAATAAAGCAACGTATGTTTCAGCTCTGGATGGAGAACATATTTTTCACAAAAATAAACAAGACATGATTTTATTATTAAAAATCAAATACACTACATCATAAATCTCATAAACAAACTTAAAAGATAAATTGGCTAAAATATTTGAAATTGTAATGACTAATAATTACTATCCATACTATTTAAGCTGCTATAAATATCAAAACAAATTTTAAAACCTCTAAAATATTCTGGGCAAAGTGTGTGAGCAGACAAAAATGAAAGACAAACAAATAGGAAAAAAAAAACATGAAAAATGTTTGATCTGAATAGAGATAAAAGAAATGCAAATTAAAGCAACCTATCATTTTTACCTATCAAATCAACACAATTACAGACAGCTGAACATATCTGTATCCTGTTAGGCATGTGAATTGATGTGATCTTTTTGGAAAACATTTTGTCAATGTATATTGTGTCTTAAAAAATATTCCCAATCTTTAATTTAGTAATTTCTTTTTAGCTATGCATATTAGGAAAATATGCAGAAGTGTGTGTTAACAATATTCTAATAGTAAAAATAATACATCTAAAATATCCAACAATAAGAGAATGTAAATACATTTTGGCACGTCCATACAATGCCATATTATGGATCTATTGAGAATGCTTATGAGTGTTTTTTGTGTGATATGAGAAAATATTCATGATATAATGTTAAGTGTGCAAAGTAGGACACAAGTTGTGTTTGTAGTAAGATCTCGAATACATTATATGTGCATACATTTATTAAAACACACGTGTATTTCCATATGAAAAGTGGGAGCCAATAACACGTTTATTTGGTATGATTTTAACAAAACTATTTCTGGAGAAAAAAAGTATTACAATCTAAGCCTATAGCTACTAAAGTTAAGTAATATCCATCCACTTAACCGTTGAAAAATATTGCCAATTCTTTGCAGTTATCGCAATTCTATGACAAAGTCCTTAAAACAGCCAACCAGATTCTGCATGAATTAGCTCCCGTCTAGCTTTCTGGTCTCATCTGTGCCATTCTTTTCTTCATTCACTCTGTCCCAGCCCCACTGGCCTTCTTTCATTTCCTCACCCCCACACCATCACCATTTTGACCCTCCTCACATCCTTCACAAATGCCATTCCCTCTAGAATCCTCTTCTCTATTCTCTGAGTTGGTACCTAGTCATCTGTTACAGTTTCCCTAAATGTCATTGGCTCAAAGGGTCCTTTCTGACCCTCCAATTTATATTAGCTTCCTTATTGTGCAATATCTTAGTGATATATAATTTTACTTTCATGACTATGAAAGTTTGCAATTTTATATTTTTATGTTATTATTTGGTTAATCTCTATCTTCCTTTGTAAACTACAAGCTTCTTCAATACAGAGACCATGCCCTGTGAGATATTTAGGTATTTTCCAAATATTTAAGATGTTGAAAGCACAAAGATTGTCAGCATAGTGATGATTCAGAGAAATGGGTATAAGGGGAAGGAATAAATAGCCCATAAACAGGCACCATCATATTTATGAATTTAGATCCTTGATAAATTTAGCAAAATAAAGCAACATATGTTTCAACTCTGGATGGAGAAAAGTTCTCCACTGTACCTCTAGAATCAATCGTTATTTCTGTCTTGCTTCATGAAACATGCCACATGCATGTTTGTTGCATGAACAAATGAATGGATTAATGAACAACTATCTAAATTTAATTCTATGATTTCAGATTTCTGCTTCTCAGGTGTAAAGCTTCCTTCGATATCTTCCCAAAGGTATAGGACTGGAAAAAAACCATACAATTTATTTTCAACCCTATTTATAAATAAGAATGCAAATTCTCTGAAAACCATGTAAAATTTGTTCTTTTCCTAAATAGTCTACTAGGATTCTTAGATTCTGTATCACTAACAATTGAGTAAATGACTCATTGAGCATAAGGACTTTAAACAAAAGTTGGGAAATATTAGTTCTATTTGGGCTGTTCTTAGTATACAGAATGATGATTTAGGAGTCATCTGTTATTTCTTTCTAAGGTGTCAAACATAAGGTTTATTATCCTTATAACTCTATATGATGAAGTTCAGGAATCAGAGAAGGGAATCTCATGCTGTACGGTGGGTCTTAGAGGCTGGAGAAGGACTCTGGCCCTAGTTGGCTATATGTGTATTTTTATCTTCCCATGAAATTCACTCTTCCATTTCTCTCTAATATCAATTCATTGCTGATGCTTACTTATTGAAAACCTCTTAAGTATAATGGTTATATGTTCAGTCTACAAATATCTAAAACCTGACTCGGAATTATTATTTATTCAACAAGCACTGAATCCTTGCCATAATAAACTGCAAAAATCGACACTAGACAGGTATATAAGTGCTATACAATTATAGGTTCAAAATATTATGTTTCTGCTTCATATCTGGCTTCCCGATGTGAATCTCACCATACATATATGTGAGAAACCCCCAAATCAGTCTGGGTATGAGTTTTAAAATGGTTTGAACATTTTTTACAATAAATGCTTTAAATACTTCTTCTTTAAAGAGGGGAATTTTGTTTTATTTTTTAAATTATTCAAAGCTTTCCAAAGCCAAAGATACATTATTTGGGTGATCTGCTGATTGTATTATGCTTCTGACAGCTCCTTTCATGAGTTAGAATGGGGAGATCCCTCCACAAAGATGCTCTGCGGAGTTTGAAACATGAACTTAAACTAGGAGAACACTAAAATCATGTATCCTCTGAGGCCTCTGCGACTGCATTTCCTCAGTGCACAGCCCATGGTTACAATTTGCATTTCATCATTATGTCGCTGCCTCAACGGACGCACACAACAGCATAGAGTATGCACTTGTTCATTATGTCAAGAAAATAGCCAATTAGATATCAGACACAAATTCAATAAGCTGCTGTGTGAGTGTTGAGAACAGATGAGTTCTTAAACAAGTTTGATAAATTAATGCTTAATTCCATTCTTGTGGAAGAATATGTCCTAATTACTCATTTCTATAGCTTTATTGGCCATGACATGATATATAATCAGAAGTGTCAATAGATTCAGTGGGTATACATTCTATAGCTAAATATTTGAAATGACACATATCTTATTGCCCATTCATATTTTTACTAACAATACAGTAATGGCTTTAATCCAGATAAAATGCTTTTGTATTTCCCTTGTGTTTATATTTGTGTATATTTATACCTAGAGAAAGGTGTTGGAACCTTATGCAAAGGTACAATAACTGTAATTTCATTTTTGCATAAGAGACATTTGCTTCCCAAATAGGAACAGAATAATTTTCCCTATATCCTCTGTAGTCTCACTGCTTTTTCTATTAATACTTGCTTTGAACATAAGAACCTTTCTCCACAGTCGTCATTCCTCATATTTCTTGTGCTGATTTGAAAACAACACCTGAACTCGAAATGGTCAAGGAGAGAGGTCCAACAGGGCTATTGTCTATAACCAAAAGAACTCCCTATTATGACACTCCTTTAATTTTATTTTTGTAAAATGAACTGTGTGGTTGATGACTGTAAAAAAGCAACCATAGTACGATATCTTTAACATGTTGGTGCCTGATGAGTATTTGTGTGTGAAATACTCTCACCTGCTTCTGTGGACTCACTGAGTTTCAATTTTCGTGCATTGAATTTTATTTTTTTAAAATGGGATAAAGCTGTGCTTTCTTTGACCTGTGCTTCTAGAAATATGTGCTCTGCAATCAGGGTAAGTGGTTCTAAAAAGAACTGGACCAGCCACAAGCCACATTATGCTGCTTCTACTGCTGTAAGATGACATTATGCTTCCTTTTCACCACTGCTCTTTTCTTCCACCAAGAGATACACTTTACAAGATCTCAGGTGAACTCACTCCTGCTGCCTGACCCTCTAACTCTTTATGGGGAAATTAATTCAAATTGCTTGAAAAGAAGCTGCCTCTTTTATCTTCCCACTGACTGACAAGCAGCCACAAAGTTCTCCGACGGGATTCCAAGTTACAAGCTGTACTGCATCACTGGAACAATTCCCCCACCGGCAGGTTTTCCCAGAGGGCAGTGTGTCAGATATACTGTGTGGCTTCCAAAGGCGGCTCTGAAACTGCACGTTTCCCTCCACACTAAAAAACAGACATCAGGGACTGTAACAAAGCTGTCCCTTTGCTAACAGCATTAGCCTTCCCACGGACTCCTTGGAAGTCTAAGGGGTTCCCACCTATAATTATTTTCTTTGCCTTCCCAAGAAAACAAATGCTTCTGTGTCTTTTTCCCCCTTGTAATTTTTATAAAACACAGTTTATTCTGGGAGAAAAGGCATTCTGAGAATCAGATTGCATGCAAAGTCTCTGAATTTCACCGGGTAACCTTGAAAGATGGACTGCATTTCCTTGGTTTTGTAAGATTTTTTTAGAGATTTATAGCACTTTTTCTGCTAACTGGTAACTCCTGGAGAAGGTACGCCTGTTCCGTGTGCTAGGATTTTAGGTATCATAGTTAAAAATATGCATTCATCTAGTTTAAACCAAGCAATACTTTAATCACTTATGCAGTTTCAGTTTCCCTTTATTTTCTTTTGTTTGGGGATGGGACAAACACTTGATACTGATGTTGAAATGAGATACTGACTCCAGCTATAAAAGAAGGAAAAGTTCATGCTCAGAGAATAGGGGATGAGGACCCGTCACATTTATACTCCTCTATCTTTTCTACTTAGAAATATCTTATTTGGTCTTTAAAGATGTTCCAGATGTTACCTCTGTAGTGAAAATTTCATGGCCCTGCTCCCAGTCAGGTAATCTCAAAAATCCAGAATCTCCCACTCCTCAGTGTTTCCCTAACACTGTCTTTATGCCTCAGGTACATAAACAGTCTCTTTATTTTTCTGATTGCTCCTTTTTTCTGATTGTTTCCTTGTTTGTTTTGCCGTATTCTCAGGGTTTTTGTTTGTTCGATTACCCCTAGCAACTGTTAGAGAAATACAGGCAAAATATGAAACACAAGGAAAATTTAATATTACAGAAGCACCAGAAGAGTTTTGCTGGGTAATAACTGCAAGTTATGTGGGAATGCCCTTCCACCTTTCTGGAGGCTTCTACCCTATGGCTTCTGACTTTACCACTCAGATCTCTTCTTTCAAGCCAGAAGCAGTATTCTTACTCCAAATTGCTCTGGAATCATCTGCTCTGACCAGCTTTTTAAAAAATGTTTTGTAAAAATAATATGTATTTACTGTAGACAATTTAAAAATTGACTACATAAAAAAGGAAAAATGGGAAAATAAACCATTCTTAATACAATCACCCAGAGATAATATATATATATATATATATATATACACACACACACACACACATTCTTCCCAAATTTCCATCATTTGTCTTTTTAAAAACTTTTTTTTTTTTTTTTCAGGATGATCAGATCTTACAAGCAAGGAAAGTATCTGGTTAATGCTAAATTTTATGAATTGTTCTTTTATTCTTTCCTTTTTCTCTCTTCCCTGTTCTTTTCTTCTACACTTCCTTTTAAAAGATTCATTTTTGATTGGATGGCTGGAAAAAAAAAATCACCTGAATCCTATGTAGCTATCCACATTCAGGAAGAATTTTTAAATATCCATAAAATGATTCAGTTTCACCAATATGAATTGATCAATCTGCTTTTTTTTATTTGTACTAAAATGACATTTCCCTTTGCTAACGCCGAAGGCTCATTTTCATTTACCCTCTTTTTTCCCCCCGGTAATCCGCATCTCTCCTTCTCAAATAAATATGTGTATTCTGTGACACAATACAAAATCGGGGAGTAGGAGAAAGAGGCACTGGAAGAAGAAAACTCAGCTGCAATTCAGTTTTTCAGAGCAGGTGAGAGTTAACAGCGCACAAAGGACTCGGCAATTAGCACACCCTGGTGCTTTGCCTTAGAAACTCAGACACAAAACAATCTGGTTATTGAGCAATGAGGATCATTTCCCAATTCATTCAAAAGGAAGGATAATGAAGAATTAAACAATTCGCAGAGGGCTCTACAATAAGTGCTTAAGAAAAAAGCAGGATACGTGTACTAAGTCATGGTATTGTCTACTAAGAACAGGATCAGTGCAAAGAATCTAAAGAAAATCTAGCAGTAAAGAGGCTGGCATTTGTAAAAATTATTCTATGGGATATAATAGTATTTTCTTTATCTTTTCATAAAGTTATTTTCTATTTTCCTTCTTGACAATTCCATAGTTTTATAATATTTGTAGTTGAAAATGTTTCTGAAACTTTACAAAATAGTTACATAACCCCACATTTTCATCACACATTATTTTCATCTACCAGTTAAATAAATTAAACAGAATTTATAATTTTAAAAATAGTTTAAATAAGCCAGATTCCTGCTATCATGCTGATTACTTCAGTTTTTATTACTAAATGTATATATATCTTTTATTTTTAAAAAATCACACATTCAATATGCTTCATAAAGAGCGATTATAAACCGTTACTTATAATTTATAATGTTAGTTAATTCATTATGTGAAGAGAAAAAAATACTGAAGATGTAAACCGATCGCTGGGAGTTGACTGTTCACCTGTGCAAGGTGAATGATGCACTCTTGAGAGTCATTGAGGAAAGCATTTATCCCAGGTGAGTAAATGGCACTTGCACACCCTAGCAAAACTAATTTACATCATATGTTCCTGATAACTGAATGGATGTTTCGAATCAGGTAGAATCTCAGAGAACTAAGTGCTAATACTAACTTTTATGGTGGACATTAGCAAATGGGAGAAAATATATGCTAATATATCCCAGCATGTATTGGTTGATCTGTTAATAATTTTGCCATTAATGTGTGTTTGTGCTCTCTCTGTAATTCTCTATGTTTTCATATTCATGTTATTCTAATCCATAATTACAACAAAGAGAAAGGCTCAGTTTTTCTAAAATCTTTCCCCAATTGGCTATGCCATTTGTCACACTAACACCTGGTTTCTTTCTTCCTTCACACGCTTGAGAATGACTTGGGGAGGTTTGCTTGTCATTAGGGCAGAGATCCTTCAGGTCCAAACTTTGATGCCATTTTATATACCACAGATTTGGTTTATTAAAAATTCATTGAAAGTGTATTAATTAGTTGTTTGTTATTTATTCTCTGGTAAAAATTTCTGTGCTTTAGGGAAAATGACAACAAATCTTAGTAACAAAAAGACCACAGATGTTTGTAGCAGTCAGATGGATGATCATCCAACGGACAGATATAAACATTTGAAAGTGTGGCTTTCAGAAGACAGGTATCTGAGAAGGAAGTCTACATATCATTTTGAAAAGTAGGTCTTTTAAGTTATTTAATTATTAATATGTAAAACATATAATTTATAATTATATAAAACCATATATAATTATAAAATATTAGTGAATAAACTTAACAGAAATGTGCATGATCTAAACGAAGAAAACATTAAGCTCTTTTGACAGACTGAAAAAACCCACAAAATAAAAAGTATAATATAATTGATTAGGTGACATTGATTACATAATAAACTCAATATCATAGATATTAATTCCACCTTCATTACCTATAATTTCAGTTCCACCCTTATAAAAATTGTATCAGGAATTCTGGAGGGAATTTGAAATGTATAAACATTGTTTGAAAGAAAATAGAATAGGGAGTAATACTCTACAAAATAAAAATAATGAGGGGGACTAGACCTATGAAGCATTACAATATATTCTATTCCTTTAATAATTAAAATACTATGATAATATAAATAAAAGTACAGATGTTTCCAGACATATTTATAGATAAATGTGGAAATTTAGGACTTTTTAAAGATGGCAACTGCAGCCAGTGGGGAACAATATGGATTATTTAATAAATGACTTTGAGATATTGGAATATTTTCAGAGAAAAAATAAGATTTGATCCATACATTACATATTATATCAATATAAATTCCAAATAGATTGACTATAAATGTTTTTTTAAAAGAAAGCATTAAAGTACTAGGGAGAAATATTAACAAAGGGAAAAAATTGCTACTTATATAGATTTTCCTAATGTATAAAGGGTTCATAAAGCTTAGTAAAAATATGAACAAAAGTATAAATAAAAATATCACAGAAAAAGAAATACAGTTTTTAAATGTATGAAAATATATTCATACTAACTCCTAATGAGAGAAACGCATACTCAAGATATATGATATACCATTTTTAACATATCAAATTGGTAAAGATAAGTTTGATTACATGCTCTGATGATAAGGCAGTAGTGATACAGGCATTCTCGTACTTTTTCTATAAGAATGTAAATTGTATGGTCTCTATGGAGTGAAATTTAACAATATCTTACAAAGTTACAAATTCACATTACCTTCAACCTGCAATTCACTCAAGGAGTTTATCATACTTACATACTTTCAAATGTGTAAAACAGCCTACCTATGTATTTATTTGTTAAGGTATTCTTTGAGATAGCAAAAGATTGGAAACAAATTAAACGTTCATTGGGAATTGGTTGAACTAATGATGGTATAATCTATCTAGTTGAATATTATGAATCTGTATAAAGACTGAGGAAGGTCATTAGGTGCTGATAGGACAATGTCCTTGAAATAATTAAGATGGAAAAAAAGCATTGTGCAAAATGATATGTATGACTTGGTATCATTTGTGTAAACATTGTATGTGTGGGATGAATACCACATATATTTGTGAATGGGGGAAATATATGTTCATGTATATATAAAATATTTCTAGAAGGAATAAGAAACTGAGAATATTAGTTTCCTCTGAGACTACAGAACAGGTTTGATATTTTTAACTGTACTTTTTACCCTGTCTTTTACATTTTGATTTATGAGACTATAATACCTGGTCAAAAGTAAATAATTTTTAAGAAAATCATACTTTGATACATGCTGCTTTACTTGTTATGAAAACTAATGTTGACTTTGTAAAGTTTTTAGTTGGATCTGAGTTGATGTGTAGAACAGGGTTCGTACATGGGTGTCTTGCAGAGACAGCCCAATATCCTGCCCTGCAAAACAGTGACCCAGTGGCAGGCACATTTATTTTGAAGCTAAGCTTGCTTTCTACCAGCTGAATTTCCCTATCTTATGAATTCCAACCACCACCTCTTTAGCAGCCATCGTAGGAAAGGATGAAATACAGTTGTTCATTATGTCAAGGAAATAACCAATTAGCCATTAGACAATTCAATAAGCTTTGTATAAATCTAGTGAACAGATGATATCTTAAATAAGTTTGATAAATTAACGTTTAATTCGTTTCTTGTAGAGCCATGTGGACCTCCCTACTCTCGGTGTAAATGTCACCCAGCTGCTGATGGGTGACAGGACGAGACAATATTTGAAATCCTTTTACTTAACAGCGGACAGGAGAGTTCCAGTGACACTGAACCAATGAAATGAATTTCCTGGGGCCCATCCCAAGATAATCCTTTTGCTTCCAGCCTCACCCCCTTGCAACCCTGGAGTTGAACGCACACGGCGACACTCTTTAAGTCAAATCTTATAATTGCTTCCAATTTGTCTGTTTTGCTTTTGGCAATTAACAAACTGAAATGCTATCATGAAGGAGTTCATCTCATTTATAAGACCAGGTTTTCCCTCCACTAAAATATGCAGGCACTCTGTTCTTTATTACCAGCAGGAGATAAATGGCTGGTTTTCGTTGCTGAAGAATATATAATGGTTAAAAAGTCACTTTTTTCCTCCAGCTCTACATAAATCACAGAACTAGTCAATATTTAATAATGCTTGCCTTGGTCTGGAGTCCCTTGATCACCCCTGTCATGTGTAATAGCTCCCTCTCCGATATCTTTGACATAAAAGCCCAGCTTTACTGCAATACTAACATGTAGAGGGTCATTACAGATCGACATTTACCTTAATCTGTGACTGCCAACCATGAACCGATAAATTCCAGCAGATTCCACTGGGAGAAATCAGTAAACTTCTCAGTGGAAAGAACTGAAGGAAAATTCTGCCGAGAACAGAATACATTTTCTACAAGGGCTGCTCTGCAAATGGGTTCTGACTTTTGAAAGTTCTCTTGCTGCGTAGCTTTGCAACATTTAATACCGTTTTGATGATTTGAGGGACGGGATGACAACTGAAGATGACATGGCTTAGAAGGCAAGCAGAAATTTTCTCTGCAAAAACAATGCAAGATTAAACACAAGGGGGAAAACGGCTCTTGCATTATTCACCCAGCTGCCTTGGCGGAAATAGCTGGGCTGTCATGGGTCCGGCCTAAATGTTCCTTCTTTTTTCAAATCGATCATCACTCCTTCACCTCATAATCTTACAAGTGCTTCACAGCAGAATACATCAAAGCCCTGATTGCATAAAAAAGGGACACACCAATCTTTGACGGGATCAGTTCAGACTCTGACACACACTTGACTCCTCGTGCATTTTCTTGCTAACATAGTACACAAATAACACTCTCTTCAAATTTAGAAAAACCTGTTTTTTTCTCTCCTCACTTGTTTTTACACTTTGAGGATGCAATTAAGTCTTACAAATAGTTGTAGATAATTCACAAAGAAATGTTTTAAAGTCTGAGGAACGTTATTTTATGGCTAACAGCATGCGTGGCTATAGCCACAATGTTGAGTATTTGCAACTAATTTAAAAGGAAACAATGTGAACAGCTCTTAGAACATTAGTGTGACCACTTTTGAAAAATCATTTTAAAAAGCACTGAATAAAAATTAAAAGTTTCTGATAAAATAGATACCTACATTTTTCTATGGTGGAGTTTGTTTAAAACACACATCATACTATCTTAGCACTTAACTTATTGATTCAGATGGATTTTAATAATACTTACAAGGAACCTCATGTGGCCTAATCCATGTTCAGTTAATTTATTAGAATGCACTCCAGGATTACTAACTTAGTTTAGAAAATTTTAAAATGGTCACAAAAATAGCTTATTTAAGATGAACTGCAAAATTAAAGCTCAACTCTTTGCATGAATAATGTTTTAGACTCAAACTAATATTTTAGCAAGAGAAGAAAAATATACACTAGATCAGTCTTTCCCAAACTTGAGCATGCATCAGAGGCACCTGAAGGGTTTATTAAAACCCAGATTGCTGAACTCCACCTCCAGAGTTTCTGATTCAGTAGGTTGGGAAAGGGGCACAAGAATTTACATTTCCTAGAATTTATCAGATGTGGCTGTTGCTGCTGCTCTGAGGAACACACTCTGAGAACCACTGCAGAAGCTCATCCATCAGCATAGGTTATTTTAAGGAGAATAAATAAAATCTGTGGCTAAAAGGAATATTGTTAAATGAAAATAAATACATTCTCTAACATTATTTAAAATTTAAAAATCATAAACAAATTACCTTGATCTGCATAGAATATCCCATTAAAAAGGACTGAGTACGTTAAGCACCCATTAGGACGAAACGGTGCTTCCCATCGCACGTGGGCTTTCCGGGATCCCTCTGTTTTGACAAACACATTTACTTTTCCTTCAGGAGGAGCTTCTAGAGTTCTATTTTCCACCTGTGAGTATAAAAAGATTTATTTTTGTTTGCAAATAAAATAAGTACATGCTTTGCTTTGAGCATATTTCTTCAAAGAATCTCTTTTTGCTGTGAAGTAAACTATTTTGACAGTAGCATCTTGTACGAATATCTCATTTTGTCAGCAGGATCAAAGCGTGCCTCATGTTTTCTTCCTCCTGCTGTTAAAGTCTAGAATCTGAGCTCCTGACCAAGGCAGTTGTTTGTGATTTCCAGAATATGTGGATCAGCTCACGCTGTGATTGTGTCGATGGCTCTACATAGCCATGACCATTTCTGGGACTGCTGAAAAATAATTTGTATGTGATTGCAAAAGAGAAGAAATGCATACAGTCTGTTTTGATAAGTTCCTGATTGCGGTGATAGCCTTCTGGCCTTTGTCAAAAAGCCACATCAAGCACTTTGACTCACACATACACACACGCACACACACAATTACTCTCTGAGCTACACGTGTTGCTGTTAGGTATGTAAAGATCGCATCACGCTGACATTAAGAAATAAAAGCATCTTGGTGACTCCGTCCTGAAGTATAATCACACACAAAAACTTTTGGTACAGTGTTAACAAACCTATGCAGAACACAGCAAAAGATGAATTCATTAAAGAGAAAGACTCTGAAATAAAACATAATCCCTAACTACACAGGAGCAAGGAAGATTTCAATAGCTAAATAAGTAAAATAAGTGACCAGAGAAAGATGAAGCTAGCAAGAAAGTAGAAAGAGGTTCAGAATTTTTTACTATTTTTTAATCACTGGCTTAAACTTGGTTAACTAATCACCATAAACTCATCAGCATCACTCATAGATATTTGACCTTTTACGATTTACTGAGTATGTTGATAACTCCGACCTTATTCTTAAAGTACAGAATCATGCCTCCCAAGGAGACATGCAATCATCAGGAAGGCAAATATTCTTAATTATGAAACCTTTATTTGTTAGGGTGAATATACTTTCCCAATTATGAAAATAAATGTGAAAAAGACAGGGTGTTAATTTTTAATAAGCATGAGGTCACAATGTGTTTTATTTTCATCAGAGAAAAGCTATGAGGTTCTTTAGATCTATAACTGCTACTCATTTTTTTTTTAGTCTAATTAGCTTTGTACAAAAAAATGCTAAAGAAATGATTGGAAAAATATGTTTATCATTTTTTAATAATATTCAGAACAATGCAATTGGTTTTATTGTGTCTATGTATACAGTTCAAATTATTATATAATGATTTTAAAGTGTTCCAAATAGAATGAGACTAAAAAAGATCAAGAATGAAGGGGAATTCCAGATAATTAAATTAGAATTATCAAATATCTAATTAATTCAAAAATAAACATTTTTAAAAAATTTTCTTAGGTATTTGGATAAACTTCAGTCTTTATTCTACATTAAGTTTGGCAATCATACTATTTTGCTTTGACCTGGACTTTTTTTTTTTTAATTTTACTTTTTTATCCGCCTTGCCATTAAAGGAATATTAAGGAAAAGGCACTTGGGAAGGTTAAACTTGGCTTGGCTTTGACCTGGAAACCTCCCTTGATACATACAAAATATTTGAGAACAAAGTTTCAATAAAAACATACAAATATTTTAATAAAATTTCACTCTTAGTAAAACTCTTACCATGTACCCAAAACCCTTGTATAAATGATATTTTATTTAATTTTTTACACCAACCCTCTTAAGGCAGATATTCTTTCCCTTTGTAGTAGTTACGAAATCTAAGACTTAGTAGAAAAAGTATAATTTCCCAAGGAGGCATTAGTAATAATAGCAAGTTTAGGGCAGACTTCTCATATAGGATTGTCTTGATGGCAATATATATTGCCATTAAGATTTAGCTGTAATAAATAAATTTATTTTTTTTCTTTGCAAAACAACGAATGTGAAAGGGTGAATGTGCGTACATGTATGTGTACCTGGGTATATTTATCTGTATACGTATGTTATCACTAAGAAACCAAGGCAGCTTTTAACTATACCATACAGCAAGTGACCTATAGTTTCACACCTCATCCTTAAGAAGGCCTCCAGAGAATTGATCCAATGAATGTTCCAAGGCCAGACACAGTCATAAAATTCTCAGTCTTAGACTCCACTAGTGTTATCTAACATTGGCTAAGTCGGGGAGGAAAGCAAAGTGATTTCCCTATGGAAAAATTTGTTGTATTTCATTATAGAAACACAAAATGTGAAGGGTTTCTCTCTAATATAACTGAAAGCAAAGAAAGCATTTTAACAGTCTCAGCTGCATTCTATAAACTTTTTATTATTTCAAACAATTATAAAACTCCCAATTACTGGATTTAATTCAATAATGAATATTAGCATCCTAAAATTAGGATCAAAGGCATTGTAAATTGTTTTTTACACTGGCATTTCTTTAAAAGCCAAATACATTGTTTAAATATATAAGAACTGAACAAACCACAGGGGAATCTTTTTCAGATGCGTACAGAGCAATTCTTTTTGAACCGCTAATGAACTTTGGTCAGGCTTGCAAAACATATTGAGCTAAAACTATGTTAAAATGGTAAGAATAAAGAATTTATGTATGCATTTTTATTTTTAAAATGCTCTATTTTACCAAATTTATACTTTTTCACATTCTTTTTCTTTTAATATATAAGCAACTTGTCAGTTTTGAGGGTGAACCATACCACACTCAGGAGTATGAAGCACATTTGTCATAGAAAACACTGACTAGTATTTCCCTGCATGCATGGATAACAATGGTGTTAAATATGTACAAGATGTAAAATAAACAAGCTTTTCTTTCTAAAAACAAGACCTATCATTAAGAAATGTTGGGTGAACAAAACATTAGACTCTTTCAACAATTTATTCTTTGATTTCTGCCAACAAAGATTTAATGACAAAAATGATAATTTTTTTTATTTGAACTAAATGTTCTATTTAAAATTTTATGACATTGGGCTTTAGATAAAGAATATCCTTTAAGAGACATGAATATACTATTACTACATTTGGCTGAATTTTGTTGAATACCACATTATAATTTAATGATAGGAAAGTCTGGCTTTTAAGATTGATTCATGGATTTCTTAAATCAATAAGGACATATTAAAAAGAATCACCAACAAAACAGAGCCGAATCTGTTATATCCTTCATGACACTGTGATAGATATTCAGGGCTATTTAGAAAACTCAGATACGTAACTGCTTAAGGGCATAATATGTAATGTAATTGGCACAAAAATATTTCAGAAACCAATTGAAGACCGTGGGTTTTAACTTCGTGGCAGCCTATAGTTCACTTGTTCTAAATAAAGACATTGTTGTTCAATCCCAGTGATTAGAGATGGATCATTGACTAGAGAAAAGTGTTTGCATACTGAGTACAGGATAAAGAAAAGTATCAAGGGAGAAAATAACTCTGTGCTGTAAGTCAGGATTGAGTCTAGAAGGTATGAGGCCGTGGCAGAGAAGGTTTTACAATACAATTCTGTTTCCCCTCTTCCCGTCCAGGGGCACTGCGGCATTTGATTTCTTAAGGTTAACATCGCCTACTATCTGTGCAGGATGCAGATCTATAATGGTGTCCCCCTTCTTTAAAGTTATCAGAACATCAAGAGAGTGTGGAGCCAATTTAGCAGCCAGAAGCACAATTTGCAGTTTATATTTTAAAAAGGGTAAGTTTCAAGCTCATGTCACGTGCTCTTCTTTTTTTTTTTTTCTTTTTTTGAATGGAGAAGAAAAGTTGGCCTTTTGCCATTTCTGCTTTTAAGGGTAAGTATCCATCAGAGGGGTCTGCGCTATAAAATGCTTAATGACAATACAGACTATAGCTCAACTCCACCAATGGATGATGTTAGCTGTTTGGAAAGCAACCGATCACTGAAACAAATGGGAGATGTGATCATAAATAAGGAAGCAAAAATTAATCCATAGAGCTGTTTTCAAGATAATATTTATATAATACACTCTTCGATGAAGACAGGGTGCATTAAAATGATAGGGAATGAGCAAACATTGCCAAAAACTATCTACAACTAATGGATATTTCCCTTAAAACAAGTGAAAACTAATTAATGCACTAATCAATGTGCAAGAAAAATGCACAAAGTCTAATCTGATATTTTGAAACTATAGGATGTTCTGGATAGTTTATGACAATTATGTATTATTAATTGGGTTTTAAAAATTATAGTAGAAATAAAAAGCATAATTTTCTCAAGCTTTTAACAGATGATGAAATATAGATATACATTTCAGATATTTATTTCTTAAATGTGACTATCAAAAGCTGATATTAGTGTAACTTTAAATACTGTTCTTATGAGGCTAATCACATTAATGAAATACAACTATTTTATTCTAATGGATGCAGTAAACACAACCTTTTAATTGATTAACCTACTTATTGGGGAGCAGTGTTTCTCGCTATATTGCGGAGATTGCGGACTTTCAATTATTTTCACTTTTTAACCTTAAACTTAGTTGTTGAACCCATTATCAGGAAGAAAAACATCCACCTTAAATATGTCACTAAATTAGACGAAGTTTTATGATTGCCTACTAAACCAGCCAACTTACCTTTCTTTCAGTAAAATATATATTTTGTCCTTCACTAGACCTATGTGCAGTCTTTAAATTTATGTTGAATATAAAATCTTAGTAACTATTAAATGAACTTTTATAAAAAGAAAAATATCCCATCCTGCTTGAAAGCCTAGCTGTGCAGAGAGTGAGTCACCACCACTTACTTCTTCTTTGCTATTCCGTGTCATCTGAAATTTAATATATTTTCAGAATGTAAATTCACATACTCACCAGTGGGCCCAGAGCACAACCTTTGGTCGTGCATGCTTGCACTCTGAAGGAATGTAAGCTCCAAGGAGCAAATCCATAAGCATGACAGCTGAGTTCTGAGGAATTGTGAATTAATATACCATCTAGATATAATCCATAACTCGTGATAACACCTGGGAAGATAATAATTGCCTTTTAGTATGACTACTAGACAATAGCAAAGAATGTCTTAAGAAAGCAAGCAGTTTTTGATGTGATTTCTAGATTCATGAAATCACTAAATCACAGTATCTGGTATTTCCCCTTTTCTAAACCCTGTCTCTTTCCAAAGGATAAAATAGGCTTCAACCTTGAATATGAGATTGTTAAGCTAATTAATATAGAGACAGAAATAAAATCCAATAATTCCAGTATAGGAATTTTTCTATTGTGTCATATTAACTGCCGTCATTTGTGTTCCCGATCAAAAATGAGTAAGTGAGCACACTTATAATTTTTACTGCTTTCTAAAAAAGACATTCTTAATAGATGTGCTCCAGAAGTAAAGTGATCTTATTTGTTAATGAATTATACATTACTCACAATGGATCAGGCACTGTTCTAAGCACCTGGCATATGTTGACTCCTTTTAAACCCTTTCTCACAGTGTTCCTAATAGAGGCAGTATTATTATCATCTTACAGATGAGGAAACTGAAGCACAGAGATTAAGTAACTTGCTCAAGGGTCACATAGCTGGCAAGTGTTTTGATTCAGGATTTGAATCTTGGTGGTTTGACTCTGGAGTCCATGTTCTCAGCTACAAAATTAAATCACCTAAATATAAAGATCTGCACTAATTGTACAGATCACAGTCATGAAGCACTCATGAATGGGTTAAAGAAACTGTGATTTGCTAGTTTCAGTAATCAATTAAAATTTATTTCAGAAGGAAAATCAT
>CAUYSK010114797.1:0-14292 GCA_963575035.1 Avahi laniger
CTAGCACTCTGGGAGGCCGAGGCGGGCGGATTGCCTGAGCTCAGGAGTTCAAGACCAGCCTGAGCAAGAGCGAGACCCCGTCTCTACTGTAAATAGAAAGAAATTACCCAAACAACTAAAAATAGAAAAAAAAAATCAGCCGGGCACGGTGGCGCATGCCTGTAGTCCCAGCTACCCGGAAGACTGAGGCAGGAGGATCGCTTGAGCCCAGGAGTTTGAGGTTGCTGTGAGCTAGGCTGACGCCACGGCACTCTAGCCCAGGCAACAGAGTGAGACTCTGTCTCAAAAAACAAAACAAAACAAAACAAAACAAAGCCATGATGAAATATCACTTCATACATGTTAGGATGGATATTATCAAAAAGACAAATAATAACAAGCATTGGAATAAATATGGAGAAAAGGGAATCTTTTGGTGGGAATGTAAACTAGGACAGCCTTCTGCCCTTTTTAGATATTTCACATGGTTGGCTGGTTCCATTGTTTCATTCTCCTTTGCCTCAAATGTCACTTTCTTAGAGGACATACCTTGATGTCTCCCATTATCTCTTTTAAAGTCGTCTTTTAGGCACAATGTCCTATTTTCTTGTCTTTAGAGCACTTATTTTATACATTTATTTGCTCGTTGCCTCTGTTCCCCCACTAAAATATGATCACCAGAAGAGCAGAGATCACATTTGTCTCATTCGGTGCTTGCAATCCCCAGTGCCTAGAACATAAAAGATGCTCAATAAATTTTGATGGATGGATGGATGAGTAGATGAACCTCTCAGGAGTGGAAGATCCCTAGAAGAGTGTTCAGATCCATTTTGAAAAGAGAGGCAAGAATCTAGCTTAGCCCTTCTCAGTGCCGAGAGAACTTCTCCATGATGAAGAATGAAACAAGGCCTCTTTTCTCTTTCGGTTCTGATAGAGGAGGTGAGCAGGCTGCCAACTGAGAGAACTACCCAGCCAACTTAGTTTGTAAATCCTTACTCGGGATAATCACCTAGTGCACAGTAGGGTGTGTGAGTAGGTGGGCATCTGGCACCCCAGGTTTATCACAATCTTCCCAATGAAGAAAGAAAGAAGGTAAGGTGGGAACTTTATTATAAGACACCGTCCTGTGGCCTGCTACGAAGGGAGGTGAACCAATGTGGAAGTACGAGGTAAGCTGGTGTACAAGGTCACAGTGGGGTGGGAAGGTAGAAGACTTCTAATCTCCCCCTGTTTGTGCTGTGGGCTTTGTTTGATTTCAACCTCCCGTCATACTTCCTGGTAGCCATAAGAAAAAATGAGTCATAATTAAAAAAATGGTATATTAGGAAAGGAAAGAGAAGGGGAATAAAAAAGGAAAATAGCAGTGGTAAAGTGCTAAAGGAATTAAAATTAAGAATCATCTAAGGAAAAAAATAAAAATAAAGAATATAACTAAGGACTAAAAGTTCAAGTCAGGTAAAAGAGTAAGACATTTTGAAAATGAGAGGTGATGTAAAAGATTTAAAATAAAAGACGTGAAAAACTAGAACTACTGAAATAAAAGGGTAAGTATGAAAGTGAGAAGGAGCTATGTTAAAAATAAAGCTAGGGAGTTGAGAATGAAAATAGTATTTTTTTAAAAAAAGTATCAAAATAAAGAAAAGAAACTTTAAAAAGTGCTCAAAACAGAAAAAATGTAATAAGAATTTACAGTAAAGGAAAAGAAAAACAAAGTAGGTGCAAGAAGTCAAGATTCTGTTATTGAGGAAGAAAGCAGAGGCAAGACTGTGAATACAGGCAGCCACCAATGTCCGCCCGGATGTCTGACTACGGGATATTTTCAGATCTGCTAAGAGGTCTGGTTCTAAAAACTTTGCCCAAAGGCTCAGTGTTAACAAGCATGGCCATTTTGAGAGAACAGCTTGTCGGGAGCCCAAGGAAAGAATATTTCGTACAGTTGGAGATGGCTCTAATCATTTCTAGTTCAGTCTGAATAATCTTAGACCTCTTAAATGGCCCTCCAGGTCTTTTTTTCAACCTTTTAAATCGTCATTTTGGCTCAGCTCAGAATTTTTTTAAGTTTCAAATAGGAAGGTAAGAATTCAGGAAATAATGCATCCTGTGTGTATTGAATTCCAGAAGAAGAACTAAATATGACTTCAAATTGCTGACGTCATATGATGTATCTATAAACCAGAAAGTAGCAAAAATAATGTGATGTTAGCAAAACTCTAGGGTTTACAGGCAGCGGGATGTGTGTTACCATCATCCAAGGAGGAAATGGTCCTTTAAAGGAGACTCTTGTCTTTATACATTGCTTTAGCGATTATAATTTCACGCAAAAATTTTCATGGAGATAATATGAATGCAGCAGATTTAATTAAATAGGTGTTAGTAAATTAAATGGAAAGAGATTTTCTTCCTATGTTAAGTCAGTCGCATAGTTTTTTGGAACCTTTTTGTTTTTAGTTATGTTTAATCTCCAAGTATACTTACCCAGCATAAAGTATGTGTTTATTTATATAAAAGCCATGGATTCCTTTTGTTAAGAAGTCTATGGGAAATGTGTGTGCAATGTTGGACACATTTGTTCCAGCATCGGTGCTATGGAGATATTCCAGGACTGGAATCCGAAGGCCTACAGTGTGTTTTAGTTCGGCCACATACTGCCATTACTTAATCAGCTAGATGAGATAATGCTCTAAGGGCATTTAGCTCAGTGCTTGTCATATGATATGTACTCAATGTTAATCACTATTAAATCTTTTTTTATTTTCTTTTATATCTGGTGAACAGGAGGTAAACTATTAAATCTTAAACAAGGCTGGGAGTGGTGGCTCATGCCTGTAATCCTAATGCTTTGGGAGGCTGAGGTTGGGGGATTGCTTGAGGCCAGGAGTTTGAGACCAGCCTGAGTAACATAGCAAGACCCCATCTCTACGAAAAATAGAAAAAATTAGCCGGGTATGGTGGAGCATGCCTGTAGTCCTAGCTACTTGGGAGGCTGAGGCAGGAGGATTGCTTGGGCCCGGGAGTTTGAGTTTGTTGTGAGCTAGGTTGACACCTCTGCACTCTAGCCCAGGCAACACAGTGAGACCTTGTCTTAAGGAAAAAAAAATTGTCCTGTGGTTCTTTATAGGAAAAGTGTGTTGGACATGGCTGTGGCACAGTTTTCAGAAAATAAAAATGAAAAACTAACTAAATATACAGTAGGGAACTAATTAAGTAAAGCTTATGTATTACTTAGGATTAGATTCAGATGCTAATAAAGGAAATCCCTAAATATTAGTAACTTAAGGAAAATACAATTTCACATTCAAGAGTTTGAAGGGTCATCAGTCCCGGAGTGTTATAAAATTCCGTGGGTCAGAGATCCAGGCTCCGTCCCTCTTGTGGCTCCACCATCGGTTCCTTTAATTCCCAGGGTCACAATTGGATATACAAGATGGTTGTTGGAGCTCCGGCTTTTATACTTGCATTCAGTCAACAGGAAGGAGGAACAGGGAAGAAAATGGAGCATTCTCCTTCTACTTTTATCCCATTGGTCAGAACTTAATTATACAGTCACATCTAGCTGCCCGGGAGCTTGGGAAACGTAGTCTTGGTTCTGGGTATGCCTGTAGCCTGCTAAAAGTTTGGCATTCTATTACTATGGAAGAAGTGGAGACTGGATATTAAAGTCTCTATCTCATTATAGAGCATGAACTCATTAATTAATTTATTCGTTCAGCCTCCTACCATGTGCGAGGCATCTTGCTAAACATTAGGGATATAAATTGGATACAATATGGTATATTTCTTGGAAGAATTCAAAGTCTAAGATCTTATATTTTTAATGGCTCCTAATAGCTATTAGGAGCTATTGCAATTTAATAGCTATTGCAATTTAATGTTAGCTATTTTTTTAATTGGCTTGCTTAGAACTGCATGTTTTTGACCACTGTCAATTGTGCATGCAGACTGCATCTTTTCCTTTTTTTAAACCTTAAGAGTTCTAATGAATAGAGTCTGAACAATGTACATGGAGTTCTTTGTCCTCCTGCTATCACCATTAGGATGTTTGAATTATTCTGTAGGTATCTATCATTCTGCAAGTAACATTGACATATCCACAGCAGTTCTGTACTGAGAAGCAAAACAAAAAGTCCTGAGTAGGATTAAATGGGGCCCTTTATTTTTAACTTTATACAAATTTGCATAAGACCGGTATTCATTAAATGAGTAAAAACCCTGCATACTCAGTGACGATGGGACGCATTTATAAATGGGTTAATCTCTGGGTCAGCTGAATGATTTTCTGGGAATCTTTTGCCAAAAGCCTTCAGGCTCAAATGTATGGTGAGCGAGTTGGGGCCTTTGTCCTTTTCTAGGTTGACTCATATAATTCGAAACTCTGGTAACAAGGGATATTCAAAAGGTGGGTGATTAAAGTGAATAAGGATTTTTGTCTTATATATGGTTTAATCATGGGTTTAATCAAACTAGGACGTTTTCTATTATTAAAAATCCCTTAAGCCAGTGAAATCTTTTGGAATATTATTTACTGTTTATGAGGTTTACTTTGATTAAACGCATATGCTACTACTCACATTAAGGCACTTTGTATTCACAAATCACTTTATGGTTGCTGCTGTAGTTTTACCAGTAATTCAGGTATTTAGTGATTTTTCCCATTCCTTTGTTCCTCTTGCTTTTGTTTTTACCTTGCCTTCTGAAATGTTTTTGCCAAAAATCAGGTCAGCTCTCCCATTAAAGGTGAGGGAGTTGGGAATAGAAAACGTGATCAAGTCCTATAAACCAATGCCGAGTTAGTGACACTTTGACAACTGAATAAATTTAATCTCAGAAGTATCATGTGTTCTTCAAAACAGCTAATGCTCTCTGGAAGGCAAGTATATCAGGCCATTAGAAAAAAACTAATTTAAAAACATGCTTAAGCTAGACTTGTAATTTTCAACATTAGTGGTAATATGAAAAACAAAAAATTATTTATTAAATACAGCTCTTTAGAAATGCTTTTTATTTATTTTAAGAAACAGAAATAAAAATAGTAAGTTATATCAAATGTTTCCATATAAAAATCTTTTTATTATTATTCAGCACAAAGTGGCTTTGTTAACTAAAACAATACTGTAAAATAGTCAATTTCAAGCTTTAACACTTTAGGGCCTGAAAATTTGTTCATTTTCTTTTCTCTGAATGTTAACCTAATTTGCATAATCCCTGTGAGCCCAAAGATTCTCTCTTTTGGAAAATTGTAATCATATATATAAAAACTTGCAATGTCAGGCCGGGCACGGTGGCTCGCACCTGTAATTCTAGCACTCTGGGAGGCCAAGGCAGGTGGATTGTTTGAGTTCAGGAGTTCGAGACCAGCCTGAGCAAGAGCGAGACCCCGTCTCTACCAAAAATAGAAAGAAATTAATTGGACAGTTAAAAATAGATAGAAAAAATTAGCCGGGCATGGTGGCGTGTGCCTGTAGTCCCAGCTACTTGGGAGGCTGAGGCAGGAGGATTGCTTGAGCCCTGGAGTTTGAGGTTGCTGTGAGCTAGGCTGACACCACGTCACTCTAGCCCGGGCAACAGAGTGAGACTCTGTCTCAAAAAAAAAAAAAAAAAAAGAAGCAACTTGCAATGTCTACTGCATGGTCCTCTTGTGCAGAGCAAAACCGGCACAGCCTTCCGCTGTGGTCCTACATGGAGATGCTGTTGCTGGGGCATGTTTGTGTCGCTTCCACGGGAATGAGCTGAAGATCACCTGCTCTCCAGGGTGCACAAGGGAGTCTGTGTAGTAGGGAGTCTTAGTCTTGTAATGGTCAGTATCACAAATGGGGAATTTTCTTTGTTTTCTTCTCTTTCTCTCCTTCATATTTTATTTATTTTTTTAGTTTTTTTTGAGACAGAGTCTCACTGTGTTGCCCGGGCTAGAGTGCTGTGGCGTCATCCTAATTCACAGCAACCTCAAACTCCTGGGCTCCAGCAATCCTACTGCCTCAGCCTCCCAGTAGCTGGGACTACAGCTGCCACCATGCCTGGCTAATTTTTTTTCTCTATATTTTTAGCTGTCCAATTACTTTCTTTCTATTTTTGGTAGAGATGGGGTCTCACTCTTGCTCAGGCTGGTCTCGAAAATCATTATTAAATAATCTGTTACTTCTGGATTTTCCTTAGATATTTTTGGGCTTTAACTAGAATGACCTTCATCTTAAACCATAAAAAGAGACAACCCAAAAAATAAAAGCATTTCTGTTCAAGAAATCTGTTTTTAACTGATAATCAAGAAAAGACATATAAGATCTGCAATGATTAGAACTGTCAACTTTATCTTTCTCTATAAAACTCAGAGTTCTTTCCTAGGCTTCAAGGTCTAAAAATAATTATAAACCTTAATATCATATTGGTGAGAATTTTTTTTTCCTAATAAAGTTTTAGTTCTCAGGCATGGTCCTCACACATACCTACTTTGCCTTATGATACATTAATTCATTTTATTTTATTAATTATGTAATATAGACAGAAGGTCTAAAGTAAGAAAAGTTATCAATTTTCTAAGAGCAGTTTCCATTATCAAGAACATCCAAAGAATCATTCTGGGACCTTCAGACACTACTTTTATTGGGACTTTCCTATACCCAGTAGTCTTCCAATTGTTTACATTCCATCCCATATCCCAGAGGGTGGAAAAACATACAAAATGGGCACAATTCTATTTCTGCTTTTTAAGCACAAGTTCAAATTTTGCCTGTTATAAATGATATGGGTGACTGTGCAATCATTTGTGGGGGGACAAAGAAGGGAGGGGTTCCATGAATAAAACAAATGTGAAAACCATCCCAACCCAATTCAAATGCCCTGATGACACCCCACCCCCATATGGCCACTAAAATGAGGCACTCACCAGTCTGTCGATCTTTCTCCACACAGTAGCAGCTATCGTAGAACTCTGTGAAAGTAGTTGCCAGCTCATAAATATAATCACAGAGAGTGTGGAGAAGTAAGTCATCTAAAATTTTTTGCACAATCTCAGGGAATCGTAAAATGCACCGGCCTAGTTTCCATTCCTTCTCATGTTCCAAAATAATCTTGGTCTCTCGAGCAGCTTTCTGGAGCATCTCTTCATCAATATTGGCCAGACGTGCAATAGACCTGAAAAATTAGGCAACCGCCATTAGTTCCATTTGTTAGGCAAACTCATTCTTCTCCACTCAAAAACACAGAATAAGTGACCTAAATCAGAAATTATCAATTAAAAAGTTCTTATAAAATGAAGAATTAATTGTAGGGTATACCATTAGGCAAAATGAATAATCTGGTCTAAAGCATTTCGTATTATTAAAAATGGGAATATAATTCTTTTAGGTGGGGTCAGAAGATACTTTCCTGGTATTTAAAACCATGAGTGCCCAGGAGAATATCTGCCACAGCAAACAGGGACAGGCTTAGAGATTCCAGTATAACTTGCAATTCTAAAAGAGGACATACTTCCAAAGATGCTAGTACACAGAAAAATCAGAAAAAAAAATTTTGGAGCAACTCAAGTATTCCTTCATTTGATACAAAATGAAGCAATGTCTACTCAGAATTACCTGATTCTCGTGAAGGCATACAACAAGTAAGCAGCTGTGTTTCCTCTGTCATCCAGCATCTTATCAAAGGAGAAGATGTAGTCATTCAACCGGCTATGGGAAAGGTCAGCATATTTGATACAGCCATAAGCAACGGATGTCTGGGCAGCCTTCAATTCCTCTGCAGTTAAGACCTTGAGGGGAGAAAAAAGCAATACTTCATAGCTTACTGACTGCTGCTTCTGCCCTGGTGTCTCACAGGCAGAAGAGAGGGGGAGCATCTAATGGGGCTCTTTTATCAATAAACTTTAATAAACATTGACACTTAAGGTAGAATGACATGGGCCAATGTACAAAGAGAATAATGAAAATATAACTCATCAGCTATGCACAATGAAGAATGTTTCTATGGGAAAATGGATTCGTAAAATGTCAAATGTCAGCATGAATACTTTTTCCCAATGTACTCAGTAGATATGAAATCAAAAGCACCAAATATTAGCTCATATCTACTTCATACCATGAACATTATGAGGTTATAGGAAACAAAGTAATACAGTAAAATAAAAACAAAAAATTAGTGTCAAGTAATTATTTGAAATCAACAGTGTACCAAGGGTGGAAGAAAGATTGTATTGTTTTGCTAAGATTTTGTCATGTATTCTGAAGCATTATTAGACCCCAAGTAAAGTGATCAAGGATTTCTCTTCTGGCCATGATAGAGCAGTTTGTAGCAGACTAATAACCCTTTCCACCAAAAGCAACTATTTAAAAGCCAGGTAAAGGCTGGGCATGGTCGATCACACCTGTAATCCCAGCGCTTTGAGGGCTCAGGCAGGAGGATTGCTTGAGGCTAGGAGTTTGAGACCAGCCTGGGCAACATAGTGAGACCCTGTCTCTATAAAAAAATAAAAAATTAGCTGGGTGTGGTGGCACATGCCCATTAGTTCCAGCTACTTGGGAGGCTGAGGCAGGAGGATCGCTTGAGCCCAGGAGTTCGAGGTTTCAGTGAGCTATAATCAGGCCACTGGACTCCCGCCTAGGTGAAAAAGTAAGACCTTGTCTCCACTGTCTCTGAAAACAAAAAAATCCCGAAAACTAGCTGGGGTGATCAAAGAGCCAAAGCAGTTTTTGTCATCAAGCATCAAGCAGACTAAACAAAAGTTCCACTTTTCATCTGATTGTGCCAGATGTGCCTAAGCCAGGATTAAAAAGCAAAACTACTTTGGAAATACCAGCTGGGTAGACTTGGCCACCATCTACAGAAAGTATAGGGAAACACTATTTTCCATTTCAGTTTGCTGGTGATGGAAAGGGAATAGGTAGAAAGGATGTAGCCTTATGGCCTGTCTTCTTGCTCTCCGGATTGTCAGTGATCTACCCAAAGCAAACGAGAGCTTCTCCTCGAAGTATCTTTTTATGTGTTTGGCTCCTTCATGTCTATTATCTCATCCTTTTCTGTTTTCCCTTCTGTAGTTTTACTCTGCTGCCTGTTCATTCCAAAATATCACTTCACTTGCTGGAGAGAAGATGTGAAACCCTCTGCATCTCAATCCTTGACTTCTCCTCTGCTACTCCCATCTGTAAAAAAATTGTTTTCTTGTTGACTTTTCTTCATTTTGATAAAATTCCTCCAGACTCCACACAAACCCAACCATAGTCCCTTCTAAGGTGCTATGAAGGGCAATCATGTTGCCTGCCCCAATGACTCATCGATGGTCTTGGGTGGTATTGACTACTGTGACCACTCTACAAATGCTCCCAGAGAAGGAATGCAGCAAATGCAGACTTTAATGTTAGCTGAAGAATCAACCCCCTTCAGTCTGCAATATTCTCCCATCACTGGGAACTGCCACCAAGAAGCAGAGATACTATGCTATACCAATAAAGGAGGAAAAAGCCACAGCCTTTTGTAATAGGCAAGAAAAAACTATATTTTCAAAATAAATGCTCACTAATTCATGAAACAAACTTACTGTGCAATAAAATTTAAGCACCGTAAGTCAGCCCTGGGTGGTGTGACTCCTTATAATTCTCCTCAGTTCTCTTGATGAAAACAAAAATGAGAAATCATGATGCATAGTATACGCTATGCTAATAAGGCCTTGGATTACCTTGTCTCTTTCTTTTTCCTTCAATTTGTCCATGGATCGCTTTAGTCCTTCTTCCAGAAGGTCTATGAGGCGCACTGTTTCACCTGAACGTGTTTTAAACTTCTTCCTAAAAAATTTAAAAGCCCCAGTCAAACAGATTTTGAAACAGACCTTTCAACTCAGAAATCTTTGAGAAGTTTTGAGGGACTTGATCACAAACTGTAACACATGCCTTTTATAAATCTCTAAGGTACAGGTTTCCCCTGAGAACTATTAAGAGAAGGCTTGATGGCAGTGGTAATAGTGCTTTATTCTAGTTGGCGACAGGGAGGGTGCCAAAAGACAAGGTGCTTTCCAGTGTCTCTCTTGTCTGGCCCTCAGCTCAAAGTATCCTAAGCTTTAGCCCCTCATAGCACTCTCTACATATTCACCTTTAATACATTTCCTAGCAGGGAAAGAAAGAAGATATTGGTTAATTTATTCACTTTCCGGGAACACAAAGGTTGGCTTAGTTGTTTTACCCTTTTAGAAAAATTACTAATAAATACATGTTTGCTTCTAGAATTGTTTAAAAAGTCAGCAAATTCTTTGCTGGAATCTCATTTGCATTTTTCTGTCTAGTGATTCCTCTTGTTCAGTGGTAACCAATCCTGAATGCATATCAGAATCAGTGGAAGAGGTTTAAAAAAATAGGATGTCAGGCCCCCATTCAGATCTAGTGAAATCAGAACCTCTGTGGACGAGGCAAAACCACTTATAAGCACTGCCCTGGGCAGCTGCACTATTAAAAAGTATTTTGAGAAAACTGGATTTAACTTATTACACAGAGTAGAAGTTTACATGACACCAAGTATATAATTTGTCTTTTTCTTTTTTTTAGGTTAAAAATCCTTCAAACAAATGGTACAAATGAAGCATGCTATTCTAACATAAAGCCTATCAAAATAAATGTGATACTCTGTACTAAAAGTTTTATTTTTAGAACTTGCCTTAGAAAAGACTTACTTTGCCCTTAATCACAGAATTAAAATCATCCAATAAATACCTCACATACTTGCATGGCTTTCCTTATGCCATACCCGCCCGTTCTTGAGTGTCCAACTTCCAAATCACTGATGAAGGACAATCGTCATAAAGCCAAGTCAACATACTAAACGAAGCCTTCCTTAATGTCTCTGTTTTGCAATAACTGGTCCTTTCGGTTACTCTCTACCTGCACCTGCCTTCAATTTCTGTTTTTTGTGTTGGTCTAATCTGACCAGTGGTTACACTATGAGGGATGTATATCTGAATACCAACTGAGCTTTTAAAAAGCACAGATGCCTAATACCCACTTTGGACCTGGTTAAGTCAGTAACTCCTGCAGTGGGCCCTGGCATGTATATCTTCACGGGCTCCACAGGAGACTGCTCTGGTCTAGATGACAGACAGGCTCCTTCAGGGAAGAGGCTGTGTTCTGCATATCTGTATACACACTGTGTAGCACCCAGCCCATGCCATGCATAGCAGATGCTCAATAAACAGGTGCCTGGGGGACAGCAAGAAGATGAAATAAAAGGATAAATTATTGTACAAAAAATTAAAAGAGAAAATGTCACTAAAAATAGATGGCAGAATCTGTTAGCATATTAATGGAAATATTTAAAATATGGTTAGCTGCCAGTGGTTAACTATCATTTAAATTATTCTCTTTAAAAAACTGGGCTAGGCCGGGCACGGTGGCTCATGGCTATAATCCTAGCTCTCTGGGAGGCCGAGGCGGGCAGATTGTTTGAGCTCAGGAGTTTGAAACCACCCTGAGCAAGAGCGAGACCCCATCTCTACTAAAATTAGAAAGAAATTAATTGGACAACTAAAAATACATAGAAAAAATTAGCCGGGCATGGTGGCACATGCCTGTAGTCCCAGCTACTTGGGAGGCTGAGGCAGGAGAATTGCTCGAGCCCAGGAGTTTGAGGTTGCTGTGAGCTAGGCTGATGCCATGGCACTCTAGCCTGGGCAACACAGTGAGACTCTGTCTCAAAAAAAAAAAAAAAAGACTACAATAATAGGTTTATTTGAGTGTTTATTATGTGCCATGCACTGTGTTAAACTGTGAACCTCCTATTTAATCCTCACAATAACTCTATAGGTGGGCCTCATTATTATCCCCATTTTACAGAGGAGGAAACTGAGGCCTAGTGAGATCAAATGATTTGCTCAGGTTCACACAGCTCTTAAATGGAGGCACCAGACTCTAGACTCAGGCATCTGACTCCCAAATTAGTGCTCTTGGCTAACTGCTCTACTGTGTCTCACCTTCTCCCTCCATAATTCCCTTTTCTCCTTCCAGGTAAAGGCCTCAGTGAAAATGCCTCTGGCCAAAGCCAACCCAGCTGACACCAGAGTGTCTTCAGCCAAAGGGGCAACGTCAGCTCCCGGAAAAGGTGTCGCTGCAGCTGCTCAAACCAAACAGGGGTCCACAGCCAAGGCATGCGGGGCCAGAAGCCACAGGAGGTGTCGGGGTTGGGGTGGAGAGGAGGACCAGGCACTGCCCCCAGCCTGGACGAGGGCCCTGCGTGGGCGGGGGTGCCCTCCCACAGTTACACCATGGTGGGGAGCTTAACCTAAAAGGAATCATGTTGTCCACTTCCATCCCTGATACCGTCGTCTCACAATTCAGGCAAAGCCACCAGCGAGAACCCTCCAGAACAGTGTCGTCTCAGCGAGGGCCCAGGCACCTATGCCAAGTGTGGGGAAGGCAGGGGCCACAGCAGCCCAGGCCCAGACAGGGCCGAGAGAGGAGAACTCAGAGAGCAGTGAGGAGTCGGACAGCGAGGAGGAGGCGCCAGCTCCGGTGAGTCCCAGAGGGCAGCCCTGTGCTTTCCTCTCCGTGCTGAGAGCCATAGGCGTGCCGGGGCCCCGCCCCTGCATGGGGCACAGCTCTGTTTGCCCCGTCGGTCTCCTGTGTCTCCTCACACATCCACCCTCCGGGCTCACCCCTCATTCTGTTTCTGACGCCAGGCAAAGCCTTTGGGGAAGACCCTCCAAGTCAGAGCTGCCTCAGCCCCTGCCAAGGAGTCCCCGAGGAAAGGGGCTGCCCCAGGAACCCCTGGGAAGACAGGACCTGCAGCCGCCCAAGCCCAGGTGGGGAAGCGGGAGGAGGACTCGGAGAGCAGCAGCGAGGAGTCAGACGCTGAGGGGAAGGCCCCGGCAGCTGTGACCCCAGCCCAGGTGAGACCCACCAGCCAAGCCACCACCACCCACACCTCCATCAGAACTGGGGTTCTGGCTGGGCGCGGTGGCTCGTGCCTGTAATCCTAGCACTCTGGGAGGCCGAGGCAGGAGGATCAGATCGCTTGAGCTCAGGAGTTCGAGCACTGGGGTTCAGGGCCAGGTAAGGAAGGAAGACCAGCTTAAGGCTCTCACTTCAGGATCCCTCACCCCAGCTGCTATCCTGCACGTCTCCTTAGATAAAACACATAAAACCCCCAAACCAAGGCCTCCCAATGAAAGGCGGCCTACTTGCCCCGTCTGTCGAAGCTTCTGCAGGACGCACAGACACCAGCCCCCTGTAAGGCTAGGTCTGCAACTCCTGCCAAGACACATGAGGCCAAGAAGCCAAAGACGTCCCAGTCAGAGAGTCATGAGGAGGCTTGGAGTGTGGGGCAGGTACCCTGAGGCCCTGGGGAAGTGGAGGAAGTCACCTCCCTCTCCTGTGCCCAAGACTACTCACATAGGTGCATCTCCCAGGGAGTGGGAAGAGAGAGGAAAAATCCAGACAGGTTTCCTGTCTGCTTGCAGAAGGCAGCAGGGCCTGCTACGTCCTACAGAAGTGCAGAGCGGTACACTCCACTACTGCAGGACTCGGGCGTGTGATGGAAATGATTGACACAGGCCTGGTGGAAGTGACAGGTGGCAACTGACCTGGTGCCTTGGTGTCAGGAGAGACAGTAGGGAGAAGTGATAAGTAGGGCAACCTGGAGAACCCTTGCCCATCTAGAGGGACACTCCTATCAGCTATCGTGACTATGGAAATGTGCCCTCCGTGTGGCCAGGTCTTCCTTTTCTTAAGGAAGTTCTCATGCCAGGCCAAGCTCCATCCCTTCTTAGATTTCTTTTTTCTTCATGAATGAAACCAGCGCCGTGGCCGAGCGCAGTGGCTCACGCCTGTAATCCTAGCACTCTGGGAGGCCTAGGCAGGAGGATCACTTGAGGTCAGGAATTCAAGACCAGCCTGAGCAAGAGTGAGACCCATCTCTGCAAAAAATAGAAAAATTAGCCAGGCATCGCGATATGTGCCTGTAGTCCCAGCTACTCAGGAGGCTGAGACAGGAGGATCACTCGAGCCTAGGAGTTTGAGGTTGCAGTGAGCTAAGCTGATGCCACTGCACTCTGGCTTAGGAGACAGCAAGACCTTGTATCAAAAAAAAAAAAAAAACAAGCACTGAGAACCCTGTTAAATGGTCATAGCACTAACCTCTGCCTTTGGTACATCAAACTGCTGGCGATGAAAGACATTAGCCCTGCCCTCAAGGAGCTTACTGTTTATAAGGCAAGACAGGTGACTGGATTATCAAAGAATATTCTGGTGGTGCTCTGTCTGATGGAGCTGGGAGAACAGGTCTCTGAGAGGTCAGAAGAGGGGATGATTGAGCTGAACTTGAAGGAAAACCAGGCATTCACAAGACCCAGAA
>CAUYSK010114801.1:0-10979 GCA_963575035.1 Avahi laniger
CAGGCATGTGAGCACGAAAAGGACCTGGGACTGTGGCCCTACAGAGACAGGCATGTGAGCACAAAAAATGCAGCACGACCACAGTGCAGTACCACCTATGCCCATTAGGATGGCTACTGTCAAAACCCAGAAAATAACAAGCGTTTACGAGGATGCGGAGAAATTGGAACGCTTGTGCACTGTTGGTGGGGATGTAAAATGCCACTGTGGAAAGCAGTCTGGTGGGTCCCCAAAAATTAAATCATAGAATTGCCATATGACCCAGCAACTCCTCCTCTGGGTATATACCCCAAAGATCTGAAAGCAGGGACTCAAACAGACTTTCGTGCACCTATGTGTATAACAGCATTATCCGCAATAGTCGAAAGGTGGAAACAGCTCAAATGTTCACCAATGGATGAACGATAAAATAGGTTGAATACATACAACGGAAAATTAGTCAGCCTTAAAAGAGAGGAGATTTTGACATATGCTGCTACATGGAGGAACCCGAAGACGTTGCGCTAAGTGAAATAAAACAGTCTCAAAAAGACAAGCACTCCACTTATATGAGGTCCCTGGAGCCTGGTCCCTGGTTCACGGAGACGGAGAGTAGATTGGTGGCTGCCAGAGGCTGGAGGGAGGGAGAATGGGGAGTTAGCGTCTAATGGGGACAGAGATTCGGTTTGGGAAGATGAAAAAGCTCTGTGGCGGATAACACTAGGTGAGGGTTGCCGAGCAATGGGAATGTGCTTCGTGCCACCGAATTGTACACATGAAAATGGTTAAAATGGTAAATTTTATGTCACTCATATTTTACCAGTTACAAAACAAAAACAGTGCTTAGGTGGGAATCCCAGAGCCCAGAAGCCGCTATGGAAAAGCACAGCAATGAGGCAGCAGCCGATCCCTCCTGGGAGTGGGGGAGACAGGTTCTAGTAACAGATATTTGTGGTGGGGACTGGTTAACGCACGCACAGTGCAGCAAGGGCAGAAGCCCGGCGCCAACGCAGAGAACGTGGAAGGCTCAGGGAAGGGGCTGCCCAGGCCTCGGGGCCAGCAGTCCCTGCTGACATGGAGACACAGCAGGCTCCCTGCGGGGGATCTTTGCCTTTCCCATTAGACCGCCATCAATAGTGCAAGTAGTTTTGGGTTTGGCTGAGAAAAATCCACTCAGTCAGCCAGCGTCTATCATTTGCCTGCCATGACTGCGTTTTGCTCCGGCTGCGAGATGCCCTGAAGCACTTCCTCCCTTGAACTCTGGACGCTGCGGGGGCTGGCTGCGGAGCTCCTGTGGAGGGGGTCACGGCCCTGCCTTTTCTTTCTCCTGCAGGAATTCAGCTTCCACACTGGGTGATCGGGTTTCTGTGGTGGCTTTGTCCCCTCAGGCACCTGCTCAACTTGGCCGCTGGGAGGCTGGGTGTCACCTGTGCAGTGACCTCCCTGGAGAAGAAGTTAATCAGCATGATGATGATGAAGATGGCAATGACCCCTTCAAGGTGCTCTGCACGTTAAAGTTTGTACCTCCCGAGTCACCAACTTGCAGTGAGGTCTTAGGCAGGTCTTTCTGCTTCTGGTCCTCAGTAAAAAATTAAAAAATAAAAAAAAAATTAAAAAAAAATAAAGTTTGTACCTCCCATTCCCCATTGATATCTCATTTCATTTTCTCAGCCATCCCCAAGGGTCAAGGGTTATCCTTATTTTCCAGGGGAGGCTCAGAGAGGGTTGAGAAATGTGTCACCCAATGTGTCACCACAGGTACAAATGGCACCCCAACCCCCACGTGACTGGTCCCCCCACAGAGCTTACCCCATACGATGGGGTTTCAGGATTTCGTGGTGTGTTGACATGCTGTTTGTCCTCCATAAACCAGGTGTGACACATGCCTGCCACGCTCACAGGCGTGATGAGAAGAACCAGAGGGACACGGAGGGTGGGGCGGGTCTGTGAAGGGCCATCCCTGCCAGACAAGGGGGTCAGGGTTGGCACGCTGTGACTTGCCGCCAGCCAGCTTAGCCCACCTCTGCCTCAGGACAAACTCGGATGCCGTGAGTCATCCTCTGAGTGGGGAAACGGGGCTGTGGGGCCCGAGCATCAGAGCAAAGTGACGGGTCAATCGCCTTAGTTACGAAGGGCAGGAACGAGCCAGATGCAATCAAGTGAGTTCCTGACAGAAGAATGTCTCGGAGGGAGCCGAGCGGAGTTCCCGTGGAGACACTGATTGGCACTCTCTCGGGAGCAGGCTGATGGGCCAGTGCTAGCGGGCACACGGCAGGCAGAGGGGCGACGGGCTCAGGGCCTGGCCCTCGCCATCATCCAGGGCTGGGGGTCGGCAGAGCTGATGACCTCGTTTGCACAGGCCACGGTGACTTGGAGTCATTTTACAAGTCCCTTCATCTTCCAAAGATGAGGCCAAGTATGACTAGGCGCGCTGCATCGACTCCAGCCCAGGAAGAATCCAGGGTTAGCGTGAGCAGGGAGGGAGGGTCGCTAGAGGCTCAGGAATAAAGTGTCCAGGGGCAACGGGCTTCTGTAGTTTAACCATCCTGAACCCCTGTCCTTTGTGGGGGCCCATCCTTCTCCCACGCAGGTGGCTTTGCAGCCTCGTGGGTTCCCCGCCAAAGGACAGCAGCTGCCGGGTCGCCCAGCCTGAGGAGTCATCCAGCCCCTGCGTCCAGCTGTGCCTGAATCCAACACCCCCTGGGCTTCCTAGTGTCATGAGCCAATAAATTCTCTTTTCTGCTTAAACTCGATGGAGCTGGGCTCCTGTCATTAGCAACCAAAAGTGTTCCAACTAAAAATACACTAGATATTTTAACTTCTTTAAACCTTCTTCTAAATTATGTATCACTCTTTTAAATATAATCATTAGTGGTTGGTGGTAATTTATCCTCAGGTCTTTTAATAAAATGTTCTGTTTCACAGAAAACTCTAATTGAGTGAAGGAACATTTAATAATGGCACCTGGTCCCAACGCCTCGGGGCGACCTAGCTTGGGATGAGGGTGCTTTGGCCAAACACCCTTGGTGGCCATTGTGGTCCTACGAATGAACCGTCCTTCTGGGGCTGACCTGACAGGCCAGTGATGGCGAACAAAGTACCGAGAGGGGTGGAAGCCCCGAGCGGAGGCTGTCCTGAGGGTAGATCGTTCCAGCCCACCAGGGGAGAGAGAACAGCATGGCTGCCGTTCTCAGGCATCTGGGTCTGGAGCTGTGCTGGGCTCCGCAGGGGCTTCTGGTCCTGCTCAACAGTGAGGCAGCAGGTGGGTGTCATTACTCCCATCTCACTGCCGAGAACTGGAGGCTCTGACTCTGCCCATGTCTCCAGCCCTGGTCCCCTGCCTCCTTTCACATCTCCTGTGGATTAAAGGGACATCCGTCATCTCCTCTGACCCTCATGGTTTCCAGGAGGGAGCAGGAAAGAGATTTCTGTCCTCAGCCTACAGATGGGTGCCGTGTCCAGGGGACTCAGGACGTCTCTAGGACACAAGTCTCTCTAACCCCCTGCTGTGGGCTGAATTGGGTCCCCCAAAAAGATATATCAAAGTCCTAAACCTCTGTGACCTTATCTGGAAATAGGGTCTTTGCAGATGCAACCAAGTTAAGATGAGGTCACACTGGAATAGGGTGGGCCCTAAATCCAATATGACTGGCGTCCTTACGAGAGAGAAGAGACGCAGACATGCAGGGAGGCCAGGTGAAGGTGGATTGGAGTGATGTGGCCACAAGCCAAGAACACCCAGGGCTACCAGCAGCTGGAAGAGGCAGGAAGGATCCTTCCCTAGAGGCTTTGGAGGGAGCGTGTCCTGCTGACACTGTGATCTGGGACTTCTAGTTTCCAGAACAGGGAGACCATACGTCTCTGTTGTTTTGAGCCACTCAGTTTGTGGAACTCTGTTAAAGCAGTCCCAGGGAACTCACACCCCCATAAGCTTAGTGGGACCTGGCCCCCCAGAAAATGTAGCCTCGAGTGCAGAGTGGGGGAGCAGGGCCGGGGAGAGGAGCCACCCCCACACCGCAGAGCCAGCCTCAGCCCACTAAGGAAGGCACAATAACACCAGCCCAGGTACCCCGGATGTGCTCCCTGCTGCAGCCGGGAAGCCAGGAGCAAGGAATGCTTTTGGAGGAGGGAGGTCATGACCCCAAGAAACATCTGGGTGTTCATTAAGCAGATATCCCTGCACCTGGGCTGCCAGGCTGGGTTAACTCCCTCCCTGCCGGGAGTTTCCCTCCATCCAGGGCTGGTTTGCACCTCAAGTAAACTCACCAACCTCCCCTGCTGTTGTGGCACTCGCTCTGTTCTGAGGCTGAATCCTCCTTTTGTCCCTTGTCCCAGCTCCTGCGACCTGGCCGAGAGGCCCTGGGCTGAGGCCGCAATGCCCATGTACCTGGAGCCCTGCTCCCAAACCCCTGCCAACCTGGGTCCTGGTTTTGTGCTCCCAGAGGGCAGCCTGTGCTCTGGGGTCTCCCTGAGCCACCACTTGGACCCGAGGAAGGATGTAGCCGTGCCAGGACCCAGGTTTGCCTGGCTTTGTGTCACCCCACCAGGCAGTACCAGCACAAGAAGGTCAAGCTGCCGCCTGAGCCCCTGACATGCACGGCTGAGTGATGCTGGTTATGGCCCTGAACTTTGCAAGCCTCTTGAACAGCATTTCAATTGCAACCCAGAAGCTTCTGAAATATTAAAATCCTGTTAGCTGTTCTGAGCTTTTTCAGGGCTTTGGAGTCCAGTGACTTCCTCTGGTTTCACAAGTCAAATCAGGCCATGGCCATTCACCCCCCTTTGCAGGGTGAGCCTGGGTGGCGAGAGGATGCCCCTCCCCTGTCTCCATCACCTGCCCTTGACTCTTGGCCCACGACTTCCGGGGCCTCTCCTGACCCTCCCTCGCTGCTCACCCAGGCCGCGGCACCCTGCCAGGGAACGCTGGCAGCTGCAGGGACCCCTGCGGTGGACTGAGCTCTGACCACCCCCTTCATTAGCAGGATCTAGCCCAGGGAGGGCTCGCCAGGGCCCTCCCCTGCCCAGAGCCCTCTCACGTGGGATTTCTGTCTGTGTTCCACAGGTCCTGGCAGACAGGGTGTTCCAGCTAATCTATTCTGTGTAAGAAATCGCCCCAAAACATAGCGGCTTAAAACACCACCAACATTTTATTCTCTTGCACGGTTTCTGTGGGCAGGGATTTGGGAAGCGTCCGGCTGAAAGGTTGTAGCTTGGGACCTCACATGGTTGCAGCCAGACATGCCTAGAATTGGAACAGCTGAAGCTGAAGCCTCTTTTCTTGTACCCTCAAGGCCTTTCCATGTAGTCTCTTCTCATGGGCTACTTTGGGCCTCTTTACAACATGGCCGCCTCAGGGTAGTCCAGTTGCTTACTTGGTGACTAAAGGCTTCAGGAGCAAATATTTCAATGAGCAAAGCGTTCTCGTTTCTGTACAGCAGTCCATTGTACGACTCTATTGTGATATACTAATCCATTCTACCGTTCAATTGTCGATGGGCATTTGGGTCATTTCATTTTTGGGCTAGTACAAATAGTGCTACTAAGAACATTCCAGGACATATTTTTGGTGCACAAATGTACATATTTCTGTTGGGTGCAAACACAGGAGCTTTCTAGGGCATAGGGTAGATCTATGTTCTAGAAGGTTCTCAGAGGACCCACACAGCTGGATCCTGTGCTCCTGGGGCTGAGGCAGGAGCACTAGCAGTTGTAACAGAGCAAGCAGAGCAGCCTGCTGGGCAAGACCCCACGACCAGCCTCCACCTTGACCCCAGAGAGCCATGAGAAACCCCAGCTATTCAACTCCAGGGTGGCAGTCTCTGGGCACCTGGCACCCTGGCACGCACAGCCACCACAGGAAACTCACACAGCACTCACGACACTGAGACCTCTCTCGGACCTGGAGGAGCCAGAGCCTGGGAGAGACACTGCATCCCCGAGCCCCAGTTCCACCTGTGAGCTGCTCCGCGGTGCACCTCTGTGGTCCCACGTGTCAATGAGGGGCCTCCAGGTTCTGGCATTTCCAGGCCATAATGTCCCCTCTCCTCTAGCTGGCGGAAGAGCCACAGAGTGTCACCAATTTCCCTTTATACCAAAGGAGGACATTTGTTTTTCTTTTTTTCTTTTTTTTTAGAGATGGGGTCTCACTATGTTGTCCAGGTTGGCCTTGAACTCTTGGCTTCAATTGATCCTCCCACCTCAGCTTCCCAAAGTACACCATGCCCAGCTCAAAGGAGGACATTTGAAAACATAAGCAACCGCCATCTGTTCTCCCCAGCACTCCATAGAAGAACAGATGTAGTTATACACCTCGGCACAAAGACCAGTTCTTTACGTAGGACACGCTTTGCTTTAGGAGAAACTCAGTCAACAAACATTGTTCTCATTTTGTGGCAGGCCACCAAAAATGGTCACAGATGCACATCCCCGGCCCTTTCACAGGGTCGGAGCAGGGCTCCAAGGTCAAGTTCCCAACAGCATTGCCCAGCCAGATGCAGCTCCTGTGCGCTGTCTCTCCCCAGGTGAGAGACCTCTGCGGGTCGAGTCTCCGTCCTTGGGTCAGTCTGCTCCCGCCGGCCATGGAAGCCAGTCAAGGCCACAATTTTAATAGACAAAAACCCATCAAGAGTTATTTTCCTGACCTTGCAGGAGGAACGACTGCTGGAGGCATAGAGTTTACAGGCTGGCAACTTGCTTCGGTGCCGCTGTCGCTAGTCTGTGAGCCCGGAGGGCATTGTTCGTGTCTTCCAAAATCTACTCTTTTGTCTCCGAGATCGCTCCCTCAGACCTGCCTTCTTAGAGTCCCTGCTCTCAGAGCCACTGTCTGGCGTGTCAACGCTGGGCTAAGCCCTTCCTTTTGCCTTTGAGCCGAGCGCTTTTGCCCCTTAATTAAATGATCCCGTGGTGTGTTCTGTACCCACCTTCCATTTCTGTCTCCCTTTCCAGAACATCGTTTTTAATCAGATCTCGGCTGTGGGGCACAGGCTTTGAGAGTTTTTGTTTTGACTGCCCAGAAGCTTCCTTCTGGTCCTATCATGTTCCAACCAGGAGACGTCATTGGACAGGTGCCCTGTGGGTGACAGACAGGCGCGAGAGCCAGCTCCCCGGGCTCCTGAGAGCCCAGCGTTCACTGGGAGGAATTTGGCGAGCCGGTTGTTAGAATGTGGCAGTTTGGTGAGAGATTTATCCCACTGAAGCGGGAAAACACCACACATCGGGTGTCTGACCCCATTTAGCCCGGTGGGTTTCCGCCCTGGCTCACACAGGGGTCACCAGAGGCCTTCCGTGTGCCTGGGCCCTGACGCAAACCGATGAAACCAAAGTCTCCAGGAGTGGAGGGCACTTCGGCTTCCCCGGGAGAGTTTAATGCCGAGGTTTGGGCCAAGGCAAGAGACTCTCTGGGAGACTTGGACCCCCACCCAGGCCTGAGGCTCGCTGCCCAAAGCAGGGCTGGGGGCTGGCTGGGGGGTAGGAAGAGACTTCACCGAAGAAAGCTGGTTTATGCCCCTGACCAGCACCTGGTTCTAAGCCCAGTTCTATTACCTGGGCTCCGTATCTCCCCGGTGAATAAAAGCACCAAGGAAACACTGACATCAGGGGAGGGCGCCCAGCACACCTTTCCCGGGAAGCACAAACGCACCTGTTTATTATGGTGCTTGGCAGCCTTGGGAGACTCCCTGCCCCACCCTGGGCACCTGTCCCCAGGAGTTATGCTGAGGGATGGCCAGGCCCCTCTAACTGTGGGCCTCGGGCTGCTCGGACTGAAATCACACAGCCTCTTTTCTTTTTAAACAGATGGATGCAGAGAGTGGGGGATCAGCTTAAGACCCCAGACAGGCGAGGCTGGGCCGAGACAGGCCTCCCAGACACTGTGTGCCTCCGAGGTTCCCTGTCTCAGACAGCTCAGCAACGAAGCCCCGAGACTGGGGCTCCAGGGACTGAGAAGTGTGAACAGGAGGAAGGGTGGGGACTCCGTGGGGACTCTTGGAGTGGAGGACTGGGGTGGAGCCATCCGGGAACCCACCATTTCAGGTGTTTCCCTCCTCTACTTGGAAGCAGCCTCGAAAGCTGACTCCATCATCTCCATCTTCCTCTTTGAGATGCCCCAACTGAGACAGGGCCCTGCTGGGAAAACTGAGGCTCACCCCGCAGCAAGCAGTCGTGGTGCTCCTGTAGCTCCCTTCCCCCAGTTTGCTCCCAGGAAGGGCTGCGCCAGCAGCAACGCTGTGGCCAACACTCCTTCCCACGTCCAGCCCCGACTCAGGTTATTGCTGGAGCCCGCCTGGGCACCGTATCCCACCTGAGCACCATGACCTACCTGGGTGCTGTGTCCCACCTGAGCATCATGACCTACCTGGGCGTTGTATCCCACCTGAGCACCATGATCTACCTGGGCGCTGTGTCCCACCTGAGCACCATGATCTACCTGGGCGCTGTGTCCCACCTGAGCATCATGACCTACCTGGGCGCTGTGTTCCACCTGGGCACCGTGTCCCACCAGGGTGCTGTGTCCCACCTGGAAGATGTGCCCCCATCCCTCCTCCATGTGGCACCGAGTGACCAGCCTGGCCGGGGCCCTCACTGTCATGGCAGTTCGCATCCTGTTCTGTTCCATCTGGAATCATTCTCGCAGTGTTTAGAGTATCCTGTAGGACTGTAAGCTCCACAAGAAGAAAGGTCACTTGGTTTTTTGTCCCTATCAGCAATTCAGGCAGCATATAGAGAGGGTCCTCAGAGGGACCTGAGCCCCAACCCTGATTCTGTCCCTCACCAGCCTGAGCCTCTAGGTTCTTCACCTGCAGAGCAGACGATCCCTCGATCCCTCACTGCGGGAGAGGCTCCAAGCCCTTTTCCAAATCCATTTCCTCGTCTTTCTAGCTACACTCCCGCCCTCTTAACAGCTCGGCGTGAGTGAGTTCAGTGAGGCACACGCTTCTGCATCCAGGGTGTGAGGAAGTTGGTGTGTCCCCTCCAAGCTCTGTTGACCTTCTGCCGGCTGAGTGCAGGGGACATCAAGGCCCTCGTGGCTGGCGGACCCCGGGTGGAAGGAGCCTGGGTCTCTGCGTGGTCACTGCGTGGAGAGGAGCTCCTGCTGACTGGGAACCTCCGCCATGACTGGGTGTGCGCGAGAAGTAGCCTCTGCTGTTGCTGAGCCTTTGTACATTTTAGGCGCATTTATACAGCAGCCAGCGTCATCCTAACTAGTGCACTGCCTCACAGCTTTGTTGGGAAGATGAAATAAAGTGTGTGAAAGGGCCTGGCGCTGTGCCTGGAACACAGAAAGTGTGGGGGTACTTACAGATTTCAATTTACTTCTTCCCTAATTAATATGAAATTGTTCCCAAGCACCTAGTAGACATGGCTGCAGACCTTTTCCATGACTCTGAATCGAAGGCTTAGCTTCTAATTTTATTAATTAATATTAACGATAATATACATAATCATAATTATTTAAAAATTATTATAAGCTTAGACTTTGTTAGGAATCCAGTCTTTAAGGTGCCACTATTGGATGCTTTGTGTTCACAAAGCTGTAATAGCCAAGAGCTTTGGGCTGCAAGTGGCAGAAATCCATTTAAAACCGGCTTAAGCAAAATCAATAACTGAATGGTAAGTAAATACACAAATAGCAACGTATAGGCTCACGATGTGTCATTCAGTTACGGCTGTATCCAGGCACTCCGATGGAGTGTCCAGAGCTTTCTCCCCACCTCTGAGCTCACTTGTCCTCTGCTGTAGTTTACTCTGCAAAAAGGTTCTCCCGTGAGGTGGGCAGAGTGGTCCTGGGCAGTCCCATGGCAACACCCTTTCATCTTAGCACCAGCTGAACAGAAAACTTCTCCCCCAGATACTGCAGTTTGGGGGTGTGGACCAATTACTAACATGCCCGGTTTCCTCCCAAGTTAGGAATCAGTTGACAGTTGACACAGTCAGACAGCCGAAGTTAGAACGTCACCCCTACTAATGATAAAGCTGGTTAGAGTCCGTGGCTTCAGATTCGAAACCAAGACGATTTGCCAACACCTGGCACAGCGGGACCAGCACAGGCCTCCCTGAGGGACAGGCAGCGAATGGCCCAGACCTAGCCCGGCTCCCACAGGGAAGACGGCCCAGAGGGGGCCAAGCCAGGGTGCTCAGCCCCGTGTGCAAACGCCCATCAGAGGCGGCTGCTTCTCCGGCGCAGCCCATGCTTGTGTTTCATAAAGGTGCTCACACTCTGAATAGCACACGTTCGGCTGCAGAGGCTGAGCCCTGCCAGCTGCCGTCCTGTCTCCAGGCCCCCTTCCTAAAACCAAAACCAGAAATACCTACTCATTCCTGTCCCTAGGCTTGCTGGATGGAAACCAGGTCGCAGGGAACAAGCCGAAGGAAGTGGGGACGCTGTAGGCTGGAGACAGGCTGCTTGAGCGGCCACCAGAGCCGTCTGCAACCTCTGTGCGCTGTGCGGATCTGGACGGGGGCTGGACGGGCTCAGAGAAGTTGATCGGCTCCCAGTGAGGAGGCGCTGAGGCCGGTCACAGCTGTGGGAGGAGGGGTCAGGACGGGGCGCTCGGCGGACCGGGCAGGCCAACACAGCTTGTGGGGAGGTTGGATGAGGGTAACTGGGACGGTGCTCTACAAACAGTGACACGATAAACACATGTCGCCGTCCTCAGCCCAGGAACCTGTGAGGGCAAAGGGCAACGGAGCTTTAGGGCCAAGGCGGGGCGGCGGGCAGAGCCAGGCCTGAGGCCAAGCAGGGTGCGCTGGGCTGCGAGCTGCGGGTGCTGCGGGTGCCAGGGCTGGACCTCGCCCTGAAAGGAGCTCACGTTCTAGCGGGGAGGGCCCGAGACGGGACTCAGACATGATGGGTCACAGCACTGCCTGGGGAAGAAGGCGGTCGGTGCCGTGGGAGAGAGCGGACAGGACGGGGAGCCTGGGGGTGCGTGAGTGCGTGAGTGCGCGTGTGAGCGTGTGAGTGCGTGAGCGTGTGAGTGTGAGTGCGTGAGTGCGCGTGTGAG